>ML282411.1:5906-39166 GCA_005239495.1 Nicotiana undulata | reverse complement strand
ATTAGTTGAAAAAAAAGGGGGGGGTGTGTGGGGGGGGGGGGGGGGGATCCTAAGTTTTTTAGCCTAAAGGATCACCCCGTGCAACATAAATAATATTTCGTAACCCCCTTGAGGTAGGCTGTTACTCATATTATTCAGCGGGCATAGACTATCATCTCCTTCTACCCGACTACTATGTTAAAGTTGTTTACTTAAAAAACGTTATTCAGTTCTAAGTCGTTCCCTACTCGTGCACTACCCGTCCCAGACGTATGGCCCAGGAGGTTTTGGATCTCTATTTAGGTAGTTCTAGACCTTACCTAGGCTTCTCAAAATGTTAAAACTAGGCGACATACAAAAAATACATTGGACTTCAAATAAAAGCAGTTGAGGGCTCACACTGACCTCTACACTTAAACAACAAATGAATGCAAACGCACATGCAATTTAAGAGATTTCAGAATTCAGAACCTTAAGCCCTATAAACATGATTTCCAGATGGCTTTGAATCAAAGTATGTTGGCAGTTTCAGATGCAAGATATAGACAGAATTATACAGGTATTACAAGCTAGTTATTGCAAGTTTTTAAGTTATTGACCCTATATGTGTTATGTCTAGGTGATCTACGCAGTTGAAAATAACAAAATCTACTAGGAGAAATCCCAGAATTTCATGCTTTCTAACAGTGACGTACATGAAATGGTGTTCGAGTGGTTTTCATTAACCAATTATATCGAGCAATTCTTCCCTATAGGCAGGATCTCTAACGTATAGTACTTAAAGCTTATTTTATTTTGTCATATCTTAATCCTATAGGCATATTTTCTAGGTGAATAACGCCAAGTAGAGTAAGTGGAATCCTATAGGCATGATTTCTAGTAGGCGATGAGAATTGAAGAAACATCAATGAAAACTAATTCCTATAGGCAGGTTTTCTAGTAACACATTGAGATAAACATAATTGCAACATTTTTTATCTGCGTTTGCTAGCAAACAGTGTGTGTGTGTGCGCTTCGTCTAATGGCGAGCTTCCTATAGTGTACATAGTAATTGAACAACACATATAGAAAATAAAATTACCAAGTCCTATAGGCATATTATCTACCCATTTTGCATGCAAATATTAAATTCTACC
Source organism: Nicotiana undulata (assembly GCA_005239495.1). Classification (NCBI taxonomy): domain Eukaryota; kingdom Viridiplantae; phylum Streptophyta; class Magnoliopsida; order Solanales; family Solanaceae; genus Nicotiana; species Nicotiana undulata. Next base: position 38,051 of record ML282411.1, on the reverse strand, counting down.
CATTTCCCCTTTTACTAATACCCCAATCGTTTATACAAAAGTTATTACAGGCCCAATAATGAATAAAATCAAATTTTTATACAAATGATGGAAATAAGCCTTCAGCAGGCCCCAATAAAATACCCAGCACAGCCTGGGCCTTCAGTAATTCTCACACAACATAGCCAGGCCTCTAATAAGGATCCATATTCAACACACGACCCTAGAATCCATAAAGGAGCCCAAAGTCGATTTTTACCATAATGCCAAGTATTGCACCATTTAAATAAACCAATTCACGTATACAACAGATAACATGATAGAATATGATGAATATGAGTAGTTTAAGACTCAGGGAATGACTAAGGACCAAGTCCTAGTGGGTCAGAGTTCACAAGGGTTTCAATTGGACCCCAAGCAGTGCTCAGACTAGGGAGGTCAATAGTAGAATCTAGGAAGCCTTGGCTTTCAGTCGGCTAAGAATGAGAGCTCAAGAGAGCCTAGGTGACAAATGAAGGATATTAAACCAAAGCTGGGAGAAAAAACTAGAGGATACAGACATATTCAGGCTGAGCACATATAGTAGATAATCGAAAAGGCCTTAGGGTTTAAGAACAAACTTAGCAAAGATTCAGAGAACAAGTTAATTAATTAGTGCACAAGTAGTCATACATTAGCAGAATTAAAGGAAGATCAGGTTTGCAGGATTTGTTAGAAAAGGTCCAACTTAAGCTAAGTATAGGTCCTAGTGTTACAGGATAGTCATACTAATTTGGTACCAGAACAACATTTGGACATGATAAAAAGCATATTATCACAACTACTTGGTGAGTCAAGGGAGTCAAAGTATGTTAAAGACATAATGATAGAGAACAGGATCAAAACATGCTACATATGTTGATACTCGAGCCCCCATCTATTAGGACTCTGGCGATGAACTTATCCTTAAATTGCACTATGATATGTAGTGCCCTGTTGTGACTTAGTCCTTCTAGTGGCAGCTCGTTTTCAAGAAAAGTGATCTTGTGGATTTCCAACACTTGCCCTACCATGTTGGCCATCTATCCACTGGTGATGTTAGTGGGTACATAGGCTTCATTCAACACCTTCATTAGGGCATTCCTATGTGCCTCGGAGTTTTGCAGCAGTGATAAAATGGATATTTGAGCAAGGGTTTTGTTCAGATGGTCAACCACAGAGTATTCTCTTGCTTGCACCTTTCTCCAAAGGTCATTCAGGACGTCTCAATGACAGGATTCTTAGATGCAACTTCATTGCATGTTTCTTCCCAAATGCTCGGGTGTTAAACCCTACTGGTTCTAGTCTTGCCTTGCGCTGCACTTGTTTCTTCCATTTTTGCTTTTCCTTTCCTTCTCGCTTCCGCAACATAATCACATGGTATAAAATTAGACTTATAAGACGACGTAGGTGCTACCATCACGGTGAAGGGTGTTGTCACTTCAACTTCAAATGGAGACGGTGCGGTTATCTCAACTTCAATTGGCGTCTAACTTTGCACCACAATAGGTGTGACGGGTGACTGGAGATGTTTTAGGATTATCCCATTCTCGAATGAGTCCAATTGACCCTTCCGAGTCCCATTCTTTATAGGTCTCTATCACATTTACTCCTTCACCTCTATGATCCGGGAGAGGATTGTTACGAATGTTAGGTGCAGCCTCCTTAGCCCTTATGACTTTAGTGACAATTAACATCTGAATCGTATCCTACAGAGTACGAAACTCATCAATAGTATGACCCTTCATGCCTGAGTGATAGGCATATGTCTTATTTGGGTTAATCCACTGAGAAGGGTTTTCCATAGCAACATCGGGAATGCGAGTGACATAACCAGCAGCCTTTAGCCTCTCGTATAGTTGGTCTATGGGTTCAGCAATCAGAGTGTATTGTCTGGTGGTATGCAGTTGAGATTTGGTCTTGGTTTTTGGTAATTTTGGCGGGCTGGCGGTGAATGGTAATATGCTGGTTGGGTGTTACAAGTGTGGTAGGTGGCAGCAGATTGTTGGTATCTTAGGGGTGAAGGCTGATATGTGGGTGAAGGTGTTTGGCATGTGAGATGAGTGTTTGGACCTTGGGCTACCATTATTGCCCCCACTTCTTTCTTCTTGGAGATACCTCCTGACTGTAAGGCTTTATTTGTGGCTTGGAGTGCTTCGAAGTTTGTCACCATTCTGTTTTTCATCCCTTCCTTTATTCTTTCCCCCAACTTTATGGTGTCAGAAATTTATGATTTTCAATAACCATCAATCTTTCATAGTATTGCGGGTCCTGAGCTTTGACGAAGAACTTATTCATTTGTTCTTCTTCAAGTGTCGGCCTTAATTTTGCGGCTTCAGACCTCCACCGAGTAGCATACTCACAGAAAGTTTCCGGTTGTTTCTTCTTGAGGTTCTGTTTGTAGAAAATGTCTGGTGCATTCTCTGTGTTGAACCTGAACTGATCCATGAAATCTGACGCCATGGTCACCCAACTAACCAACTTCTTTGGGTTCTGACAGATGTACCAAGACAAGGCATCCCCAGTGAAGCTTCTCCTGAACAGCTTCATACGGATTCGTTCATCCTTGCCAACCCCTACAAGTTTGTCACAATACGTTCTTAGATGTAATTTCAGATCACTAGTTCCGTCTAACATTACGAACTTGGGAGGTTTGTAACCCTCCAACAGTTCTACATCTGGTTAAATACACAAATCCTCATAATTCAAACCCTCAATGCCCTTTTCACCTTCAACACTCTGAACTCTGCCAGTGAGCTTCTTGAGTTCCTCCGCCATGTTCTTGATGAACATGTCCTTCGACGGATTCTGATATGTATAGGGTATATTGTGGTGTATGGGGTATGTTTTCCACATATATGGGATTGCTTTGGTTGACTCGAGGAATTTGGGCATATTGATGGTCATTGGTTGAGTTTTTGGGGATCAGGGGTAGGCTGTGGTGCGCTTTGTGGAGTGTGGTAAGTGGTGGTTTGTGGATATTGATTCGGATGGTGATGGTGCTGTGGAGGGGTAGGTAATGGTAGAGGATTATGGTTTTGAGGAGGTGTGTCATATTGATGTGGCGCGAGAGGATTTGGTAGATTTTGGTTTTGTGTGATTTGGGGAGGTGCCGGGTTTTGGGTGTTTGTGTTTTGTTGATTGATGTTGGGGACGTTTAGAGTGAGGGAAAGGTTTGCCAAGTTTCGGACCTTCTCAAGTTCTCCTTGTTGCTCCAATATTTTCTGTTCCAGGCATAGGACCAATTCATTATGTGTTGGCGTACTTCGACCGTGCGAAGTTTCAATGTTCTCTGCGTTGGTAGCATTGTCTTTTCTAATACCACTCATATCATCCATTTTCGCTTTTCCTTTGTTCGTGGGATCACTTGGTGGAGGAGGAGGTGGAGGACCTCTGGATCTGGTGTGATATGCTGGCGACGCCAGTATGCACGAACCAACCTTGGGGAATGGGAATAAGCAAAAGAAAAGAAAAACAAAAAGGTAACCAAGTTAGTAAGGATTATTAAAAGAATGTTTGTGATATTGAACATGTGTTGTAGAATTATATAATAAATTCGTGTCCTAATTTGATGGACCTCGTTTTGCCCGAGGTAGGCCTAAGAGACACATAGACTTGGAGAAAATTGATGCCAATAATTGCGTCATTTAATTAATGCGAAAATGAGTCAAATCTTTACTAAAACGACAATAATGAGAAAGTCACTAATGGCATTTTCCTTATTACAATCAAAATCTAAAACGATTCTAGAAAGCAGTAAAGACATTGTTTCCTAATCTACTTGGCCCAGAAGGACCTTCCATGCTTGTCCTTTTTGGATCCGTCAATCAGTTTCCCTAGGTCGCGCATATCTAATAGTAGGTAAGCCCTTGCTAGATGCCCTCCTTCATTGCCTTCCGTGTTCTGACAATCCAAGAGTCTCTTTCTCATCTTCCCCTCAAGTTCCATTAACCCTTGCTCCAAATATTCCAATCTCTTTGTTGATTTAGTAGGAATTTCTCTCCATTCATTAATCGCTTCCGTATCCACTTTGTGTTGTTCCAGATGCCTAGCTTCAAACTGGAAGACCCTTCCGTAGCATCCTATAATTGACTTGTGCTTCAGCAGTGTCATCTATAACACTATTTTTCAAATTTATTCCCGTCTTGACGTCTCCCACTATGTCATATACCAACCATGATGGATAGAAGTACACATGGTCGGCATGCCACATGTCTAGATCAATAGTATCTTTTTCCACAATGACCTTCTGATTCCACATATGATGTGCCTCGAACTTGAACGGAATGACGTTTCCTTTAAAATCTGCTTTATACTGGACCATGTTGGAAACCCAAGGTATAACCTATTTTCTTTTCGCTTGCCTCATTACCCTTATAAGAGCATAATGATAGATTACCCTTAACCCGATCATCACTAGATGAGTAGTATCTCTTGATCTGATGATGAACTCACTGCTAGGGAACCATCAAACATCCAATGCAACTTTTCGTCAGTTAGATTGCTGAAGAAACGCACCCAGCTCACAACATTTCCAGGTTGTGCAAACCTATTTGGGATAAATGTCATTCTTTTTGGATGATGGTAAGCTATGTTGTCATTCAATGGTCGTCCCAGAAGCTCTTGGCGATATTCTACCCTCTGGAAATGTTCTAATAACCAAACTTGCAGCAACATATTACAAACCTCGAAGTGTCCATACACCTGCTTGCATCGATCTAGAGGGCGGTACATTTTGGCCAAGATCATGGGGATGATAGTGTAAGTCTGTCCCTCTATTCCTTCCATTAGAGTCCTAGAGACCATGACTAAGCGAGTGTGTATCCTTCCCCCTATCATCAGAAATATCAGCAACCCCAAGAAGCAGACAATGAACACAAAAACTCGATGGTGCGTCCAACCCAAGGAAGTAATGGCAAGTTCATCATGATGAAGGCGATGTGACTTGCTATGCCCATAACGTTCATAAAGGAATTCAAATGGGATGTATGACTTTTTCAGGCAGAGTAACTCATCACTTTTCTTGAAACCCAGCAATTTCAAAAAACTGCGGGTAGTGCGATTTTTTGGTACTAATAAACTTGGACTATTCCATGGCAGCTTAGCGAAGTCTCTTATTTCTTCTAAGAGGGGAGTCATTTCTAAGTCACCAAAGCGGAAGACAGCCCTTTTCCCATCCCAAAACATAGTGGCGACCTCAATCAATGCTCTATTCGGCTGGATGTCCAATGAGGACGGTAAATCACCAAGGACTCCTTTCACACGATTCTTATCACTAGACGCGAGGGTCTTCCACCAATCAAGCATCAAGGGTGGGATGTTGTGAACCATGCCGAACCTGGGGACTTCGTCTTCATTTTCTGCAAACAAATAAAGGTAGCCCTTTCCGCCCTCCAGATTTGACTATTTACACACTAATGATCAACATACCAGCACGTTTTCTCCAAGTAATGCACATAACGCGATGGTGTCCATTGGGATTATGGAAATCCCATCGGACTTTGGAGAAGGTTTATCTTAGTGGGTTATCACGTGAACTACGTTCTGACCCATACTAGGTTTGACATGATGCATGCACAGTTGATATTGGAGCGAAGCTTCTAGAATGGTCTAGACCTGTATTCTCAAGTGTGAAAGGCACGGGACCATCGACTTCACCGCTAATCGACTAGTCTACCGCAAATAAGCCTTTCTGATTTAAAAGGGTAATTTTGGAAGAGCACGAAAACTCATCAAGTGCCGCTATGTTATTGATTGGGCACGAGTGGAATATGATGCGGAGCATGCTTTATGCATAGATAATAACATGTTGCCAAGTATTGGAATTGTAAATATGTAAAGCAATAAATACGGTGTTAAGGTAAAACATAAAAGACGTAAAAGAAAGAAAAGGAAAGAAGTTAGTTCGTGGAATATAGGGAAATGTAATAAAGTAAGCGAGAGAGTAGAGGCGCGAGAGACATGATATAGCAATCTTTAGACAAATGAAGAGAAACTTAGAGCAAATAAAGGTGAATAGGAAAAAGGGATGTGCATGTTATAACTAATTTAAGCAAATAAAGGTGGAGAAGGGAAGAGATGTGCACGTTACAACGAATTTAAACAAGTAAAAGGAAACTGGAAGAGGGATGTGCATGAAATAGCAAATAAAGATGGAACAGTAAAGCACATTTGTAACAAGGAGACTAATTCACATAAGCCAAGTTCTCTACGGTAAGAGCCTAAGTACAAATCCTAGCAGAGTCGCCATGCTGCCGCACCCTTTTTTTCTCGCAAAATCAGGTTTTGACATGTGAGAAAAGAGGAGAGTCGCCACCTAACATTTTTTAAGGTGCGTTAGGGCACCTATTGTGCAAATGACTTAGATTTAACTAGTCAACGCCACAAAAGATCGGGTAAGGGTTCAAGTTACCTCAAAGAGAAGGTGTTAGGCACTCCTCGAGGTCCACAACTGTGGGTCCCGGCCGAACTTAAATTATGTGGATTAGGCTAAGTGATCAAATAGGTAAAGAGAGTACAAAAGTGTAGGAATTTTTGTTACAAAGATCTTAATGCGAATATAGAGGTACAACAGTTTCACTTCTACTAGAGAGAAAGAAAGGAAATAGGGGGGGGGGGGGTTAACTAAGTTGTTTAGCCTAAAGGATCACCCCGCACAACATAAATAATATTTCGTAACTCCCTTGATGTCGGGTGTTACTGATATTATTCAGCAGGAACAAACTATCATCTCTTACTACCCGATTACTATGTTAAAGTTGTTTACCTAAAAAAATATTCTAATTAAGTTCTAAGTCGTGCCTTACGCGTGCACTACTCGTCCCATACCTATGGCACAGGAGGTTTTGGACCTCTATTTAGGTAGTTCTACACCTTACCTAGGCTGCTCAAAATGTTAAAACTAGGCGACATAAAAAAAAACACATTGGACTTCAAATAAAAGTAGTTAAGGGCTCACATTGACCTCCACACTTAAACAGAAAATGCACGCGAACACACATGCAAGTTAAGAGATTTCAGAATTCAGAACCTTAAACCCTATAGACATGATTTCTAGATGGCTTTGAATCAAAGTATGCGGGCAGTTTCAGATGCAAGATATAGACAGAATTATACATGCATTACAAGCTGCTTATCGCAAGTTTTAAGTTGTTGACCTTATATGTGTTATGCCTAGGTGAACTACCCAAGTGAATATAACAAAATCTGCTTGGAGAAATCCCAAAATTATTCATGATTTCTAAAAGTGACGTACATAAAACAGTGTTCGAGTGATTTGGCATTAACCAATTATATCGAGCAATAATTCCCTATAGGCAGGATCTCTAACACATAGTACTTAGAGCTTATTTTATTTTGTCATATCTTAATCCTATAGGCATATTTTCTAGGTGAATAACGCCAGTAGAATAATTAGAATCCTATAGACATGATTTCTAGTAGGCGATGAGAATTTAAGAAACATCAATGATAGCTAATTCCTATAGGCAAGTTTTCTAATAACACATGGAGATAAACATAATTGCAGCATTTTTTACTTGTGTTTGCTAGTAGACAATATGTGTGTGTGTGCGCGCACGCGCGCTTCCTATAATGGCATGGCTCCTATAGTGTACATAGTAATTGAACAATACATATAGCAAATAAAATTACCAAGTCCTATAGGCATATTATCTACCCATTTTGCATGCAATATTAAATTCTACCCATTTCCCGTTTTACTAAAACCCCAATCGTTTATACAAAAGTTATTACAGGCCCTGTAATGAATAAGATCAAAGTGATATACAAATGATTACAATAAGCCTTCAGTAGGCCCAAATAAAATACCCAACACTGTCTGGGCCTTTAGTAATTCTCACACAACATACTCGGGCCTCTAATAAGGATCCATATTCAACACACGACCACATAATTCATAAAGGAGCCCAAAGTCGATTTATTTCACCATAGTGCCAAGTATTGCACCATTAAAATCAACCAATTCATGTATACAACGGATAACAGGATAGAATAGGATGAATAGGAGTAGTTTAAGACTCAGGGAATGACTAAGGACCAAGTCCTAGTGTGTCAGAGTTCACAAGTGTCTCAATTGGATCCTGAGCAGTGCTCACACTAGGGAGGTCAATAATAGAATCCCGGAAGCCTTGGCTTTTAGTCGGCTAACAATGAGAACTCAAGAGAGCCTAGGTGAGAAATGGAGGATATTAAACCAAGGTTGGGATACAAAACTGGAGGATACATACATATTCAAGTTGAGTACATAGAGCAGATAATCGAAAAGGCCTTAGGGTTTAACAACAAACTTAGCAAAGATTCAGAGAACAAGTTCAACACTTAGTGCACAAGCAATCATACATTAGCAGAGTTAAAGGAAGAACATGTTTGCAGGATTGGTGAAAAATATACTGACTCATAATAAAGGAAAAGGTCCAAATTAAGCTAAGTGTAGGTCTAATGTGCCGGAGAATTTCGGCACATTTAATACCAATTGCTTAGATTTTAGCTCGTTTCAAATGCAATTGTCTGTTATATTATGTAATTTTGATGTTTTGCAGTGCATGAGGACCCAAAAACATGGAAATGAAATAAATAAGCAGAAAAAGAGCAAGAAGAAGACAAAATGCGATCGCAAACTGAACATGCATACCGCAAACTAAACACGCGGACCGCATAATGCTCAAGGAGCAAACCACACCGGGTTGTTTGGCCAATCCAAGCGAAGGAAATGTGGTCCATTATGTGACCACATAACAAGTCTGCGGGCCGCATAATGGATCGCAAACCTCCAGTAGAAGTTGCTGAGATCAAAAATGCGATGGCAAGATGCGGTCGCATATCAACAATGCGGACCGCATAATCAAGATGCGATGAATACTTGGAACCTAGGGTTGTGAAGATGCGAAGAAATTGAAGAGAATGCGAACCGCATGTCTGTTATGCGATAGATATGCGGTCGCATAATTGACCTGAAAGGGTATTTTTGTCCGAAATTGGCCCCGGTTTTTAGCCCACTATAAATAGATTTATTTGGGTTTTGTGGGGGCATCTGGTCTGAAAAAGGAGCTACATTGCAAGTTTGAATATTCCCATCTTTTGGATGTTTGAGAGTGAAGAATCTTGCACTTTGTAAGCTTTATGGCATTTAATATTCTCATCTTTTTGTATTTTAGCATGTGTAGCTAGTTTTAAATACTAAGGTTGTGGACCCTAAATGGGTGTAGTGTTAATGGGTGTTTAACATTGAATTATATATATNTTAATGGGTGTTTACCATTGAATATATATATATATATATATATATATAATGGTTGGTTGATATATATTTATTTCTCATTCTTCATTTATTGTTTGTGGTTGCAAACATTAATAAGTGCCATTATATTCTTTCTTTACTTAGAAAAGTGGGTTAGGGTTTGATAGAAGTAAATATCAAAGATTCAAGGGGTTAAACCTTGTTTAATAGAATCGCTTAGGAATAAGTGAGTTTTATTTTGCATAAATTGATTACTCTTAATTGCAACTCTTTTATATTTGCAAAAATCATAAAAGGGAAATACTATCCAACTATTGGAAAATATTGGGTAGTCACTTAGGAATCATTTTCATATCAAAAGGACCTTCCATTAGAAATATATCATATTAACACCGATAGCATTATATTTCATTAAAGGAGACACAACCTTGGTTTAGTTAATCAAATTAATTACAATCTTGTGCAATCATATTTGCTACTAGTTCACTCAATTACAATACAATCAATTACAATACTCTTGTTACTCTAACGGAATAGAAATATGATTTAAGTTAAGCTTCACACTACTCAAGTAAGCTTTTCATGCCTATTCCCTATGGGATTCGACCCCAACCTAGTTGAGTTACTATATTTGACATCGATCGCTTTACACTATTTAAAGGTGTAATTTGAGCGTATTAAATTTTGGCTTCGTTGCCGGGGAATACGGTTTTGTAATTACTAATTAGTGTGCACTTTACTTTATATCTTTTCTATTCCATCACACTTTGCTTGTTTTGCTTGGTGTGCTAGGTAAGAATGTCCAACTATGATGAAGAGGAGAATCCCTTTGCGGACATTGAGGAATATATTGATGACACCAACGCTATTCTCCCTCCACGGGTTGAAGTTGCCACATTCAAAGTAGAGCACATGTTAATCCTAATGCTTAAGGCAGAAGGATTATTCAGGAACTCTATAGATGATGATCCAACGCAACACCTTAGGAATTTATTGGGTGTGTGCGCCATGCATAAACAGAACAATGTGACAGATGATGCCTTGAGATTGCGGGTGTTCAAATATTCATTGATCGGAGAGGTGAGAAAGTGGATTCAAAATCTACCTCCTCAATCTATCACTTCTTGGCCCGAACTTGTCCGTGCCTTCTTGTCCAAGTGGTTCCCACAGAGCAAGAAGTCAGAGCATAGAGATAAAATCTTCTTCTTCAAACAACTACCAGGAGAACACTTACATGAAGCGTGGGATCAATTCAAGTTGTACTGGGTGAGGTCACCGAACCATGGTTTTCCCGATACTATTTTGATGGAGAAATTTTACATGGGTTTAGACTCATTGTCCCAATCCATATCCAAAAACGCAGCAGATGGATCTTTTATGGACAAGTCATTTCCCAGAATTACACAGATTCTAGACAAAATGGCCAGACACAATCAAGCATGGCACTCTGAAGATGCCAGTGGTGGAATTTCTTATGGTACTCCCTCTCTAACCAACATGATCAAAGAAAACCAATAGAGAGACCAATTTATTGTTGGGCTTGCCACAAACATTGATGTGCTAACCAAGATGTTCACGGAAAATCCAACAAAAAAGGTAAATGTGGTGGAAGACAAGCAACCAACGGGAAATAAAGAATTCGATGAGGCAAACTATGTTCATAACCCTCAAGGTGGGTATCACCAACAAAATCAATGGAGGACAAACCCGCAAGGGCAAGGCCAACAAAATTGGCGCAATGACCAAGGTGGGTCGAGTCAAGGTAATTGGAACCACAACAATAGCAATTATGCCAACCGGAGTTCCAATCCCTATGTTCCACCGAAGGGGCAATATTACAAGGAGGGTCCTTCAAATGAATCCAAGTTGGAAGGAATGCTTGAAAAGATCTTGCAAAATCAAGAGAGAGGTGATGCTACAATGAAGAACATGTCCGAAGTATTGGGGCCACATAACGCCTATATACAAAAGCTTGAAATGCAAATGTGAGACTTGTCAATAGAACAAAATACCAATCTCAAAGGTACCCTTCCAAGTGATACAATTGTCAACCCAAAGGGGAATGTGAGCGGTCCATCTTGTCATTGCATAGCTATTACTACTAGAAGCGGGAAAGTACTTCAAGATGAAAATGAACAAGTAATTGAAGTAGATGATCTTGAGCAAGAAGTGGAGGCACGAGTTGAAGTGCCGGTTGTTGTTGATAGTGAGAAGCCTTCCCAAGAGATGAAAGTTCAAAAAGCAAGGCACAAAGAGGTAAGGGAAAAGGTGAAATAGACCCCAAAATCTCCTCCACCAATTCCTCGACCTACTCCTCCATTCCCTCAAAGTCTAGCAAGAAGGGTAGATGATAGCAAGTTCGAGAAGTTTTATGATATTTTGAAGCAATTGTCGGTGAACATCCCGTTCTTGGAGGATTTCCAAGAGATGCCGAGATTTTACAAATATTTAAAGGACTTGATGAGAAAGAAGAGATCTACCAAGAATGAAGTGGTGAGTATGACTCACCGGGTTTGTTCTATTATTGCTACGACAACCGTCGAGAAAAAGGAAGACCCGGGAGCATTCACCATACCTTGTACTATCGGGTTGAGAGGTTTTGCAAGGGCACTTTGTGATAATGGGGCTACCATCAACTTGATGCCTCTTTATATTTACAAGCAAGTGGCATAGGGTTTTCCAAGACCTACGAGTATGAGATTGCAAATGGCCGACCGTACAATCAAGAGACTCGTGGGTATTGTTGATGATCTCCTAGTGAAAGTGGGGAAGTTCCTTCTCCCGGCCGATTTGTTATCCTTGATTGTGCGGTTGAAAAGGAAATTTCTATCATATTGGGGAGACCATTCCTTGCCACGGGAAGAGCTTTGATGGTCTCGAAACAAAATGAAATCAAGTTCCGGGTGAATGATGAGGAAGTCACTTTCCAAGCTAGTAAAGGTTTGAAGTTGCCGAATGCATATGAAGGGATCTCGGTCATAGATGTTGTTGATGAGGTCGAGGATGCTCGTGACATGAAGATGGAGGAAAAGTGCCTTGGTGAGGCCTTGGCGTCCATATTGGTTAATTTTGATGGTGAGGACATGGAGGGGTATGTGGAAGCTATGAATGCATTAGAAGGACGTGGGTCCTACACTTATGCACCGAAGAATCTCTCTCTTGACTTAGAGAATAGATTCACTCCTCCCCCAAAGCCTTCCATCATTAAGCCGCCACAACTTGAGCTCAAGCCACTTCCATCACATTTAAGGTATAAATTTCTTGGCTCTAATGATACTTTACCGTAATCATTTCCTCTTTGTTGGATGATGTGTAGATAGGTAAATTATTGAATGTCTTGCAGGAACAACGACAAGCAATTGGGTGGACAATAACGGACATCCGAGGAATTCCCGCTGGAATTTGTGAGCATAAAATCCAATTGGAGGGAGGAAGGAATCCGAGTGTTGAACACCAAAGGAGATTGAATCCATCGATTCAAGAGGTGGTCAAGAGGGAGATAATCAAATGGTTGGATGTCGGGGTGGTCTACCCCATTGTGGATAGTTCTTGGGTGAGCCCGGTGCAATGTGTGCCAAAGAAGAGAGGCATGACAGTAATCCATAATGAGAATAATGATCTCATCCCAAAACGGACGATCACCAGGTGAAGAGTGTGCATGGACTACCAGAAGCTTAGCAGTGCCACGTGCAAAGACAATTTCCCTATGCCTTTTTTTAATCAAATGCTTGATCGGCGAGCGGGAAGGTCATTCTATTGCTTCCTTGATGGATATTCCGGCTACAACCAAATCAGCATAGCATTGGAGGACCAAGAAAAAAAAATTCTCTTGCCCATATGGAACTTTTGCTTTTAGCCGGATGCCGTTTGGATTGTGCAACGATCCGGCTACCTTCCAAAGGTGTATGATGTCTATATTCTCGCACATGGTGGAGGATTTCCTAGAGGTGTTCATGGATGACTTTTCGTGGTAGGTGAATCTTTTGAGCATTGTCTTGACAATCTTAGACAAGTGCTCAAAAGATGTGAGGAAACCAACCTTGTGCTAAATTGGGAAAAATGCCACTTCATGGTAGATGAAGGCATTGTCTTGGGCCACAAGATTTCAAAACATGGGATAGAGGTTGACCGAGTAAAAATTGAAATCATCTCCAAAAATCCTCCACCAACCTCGGTAAAAGGTGTCCGAAGCTTTTTAGGGCATGCTGGATTCTATCGCCGTTTTATCAAGGACTTCTCAAAAATTGCAAATCCTATGTGCAAGTTCCTTGAAAAAGAAGCCAAGTTTGTGTTTGATGAAAAGTGCCTTAAGGCATTTGAATAACTAAAAGAGAAGCTCACCACGACACCCATTATTGTCACACCGGATTTGTCTCTTCCATTTGAAATCATGTGTGATGCCAATGGTGTAGCTATTGGAGCAGTGCTTGGCCAAAGGCACAATAAAGTTCTCCATCCTATCTATTATGCAAGCAAGATGCTCAACGGTGCTCAAGTGAATTATACCGTGACTGAGCAAGAACTTCTTGCTATTGTTTATGCCTTTGAAAAATTTTGAGCTTACTTGTTGGGGTCCAAGGTGGTGGGTTATACTGATCATGCTGCTCTTCGCTATCTCATGGCGAAGAAAGATGACAAACCAAGACTAATCCGATGGGTCCTCTTATTGCAAGAATCTGACTTTGAGGTCAAGGATCGCAAGGGCACAGAGAACCAAGTGGTGGATCATCTATCTAGGCTTGCAGAGGATGGACGAACGAAGGAAAATCTTGATATCAATGATGCCTTTCCTGATCAGCACATCTTGGCATTGTCTTCTTCATCTACTCCTTGGTACGCCGATATTGCTAACTACTTGGTTTGCGACCTCATTCCGGATGGATTGAAAGCTTATCATAAGAAGAAGTTTTTGAGAGAGTGTTAGCAATACTACTGGTAAGAGCCATTCTTGTTCCGCATTTGTGCTGATAATATCATTAGGCGATGTGTTCCAGAAGAGGAGATTATGCTGATTCTTAATGCATTCCATGACTCACCGGTTGGAGGTCATCATGGGGGCAATCGAACGGCGGCAAAGGTACTTGAATGTGGCTATTATTGGTCATCGATTTACCATGATTCCAATAAAATGGTCAAGGCTTGTGACCAATGTCAAAGGCAAGGATCAATCTGTAAGAGGCATGAAATGCCAATGCACTTTGTGACGGAGGTCAACATCTTTGACGTGTGGGGAATTGATTTTATAGGTCCCTTTGTGAGCTCGTATGGTATGAAATACATCTTTGTGGCAGTGGACTATGTGTCCAAGAGGGTTAAAGCAATCGCCTTACCGAACAAAAAGGCAAGGAGTGTGACCGTATTTTTAAAGAAAAACATATTCACACGGTTTGGCACTCCTAGAGCCATTCTTAGCGATGGTGGATCTCATTTCTGTAACAAGGCTTTCACGGGTTCACTGGAGAAATATGGCGTCAAGCATAAGGTGGCCACACCTTACCATCCTCAGTCAGGTGGCTAAGTTGAAGTTTCCAACCGGGAGATAAAGAATATTCTAGCAAAAACTGTTAATGCAAACAGGACCGACTGGTCAAGGAAGCTAGATGATGCGTTGCGGGCATACCGCACAGCGTACAAGACCCCTATTGGCACTTTACCATACCATTTAGTCTTTGGTAAGGCATGTCATCTACCCGTAGAGCTAGAACACAAATCCATGTGGGCTTTAAAAAGATTGAATCTGGACTGGGCCGAAGCTGCAAATTTGAGGTTAACACAACTCAATGAGATGGAAGAATTCTGTTTCCATGCATATGAGAGTGCATCTGTATACAGCGAAAAGACGAAGTTCGTCCACGACAAGAAGATTTTAAAGAGGGAGTTCAAGTCGGGTGACTTGGTTTTTCTCTTAAATTCAAGGCTCAAGTTGTTCCCGGTCAAACTCAAATCGAAGTGGTCCGGTTTGTTCAAGGTGGTAATTGTCTCCCCTTTTGGAGCTGTGGAATTAGAATCAGAGGATGGACTCCGAAACTTCAAAGTGAATGGCCAGCGAGTCAAGCACTACTTGGGCACAGATGGAGAAAAACACTCGGTGGAACAGTTGGCTCTCAAAGATAGTCCATGCCCGACCAATGAGTAAGCCCAACGAGAGACCAACTTCGTCGTGCCACGACGTTAAATCAAGCGCTTCATGGGAGGCAACCCATGTGTGGTAACACCCCTTTCTGTCTCTTATTTTTTTATTTTTGTTAGATATATTAAATTGAGAAAATTGGTGTGTTAGAGTGCAGGTGGTCCAAAAGGTCATAAAACAGGGTGAAATTGCTAATGAAATGGAAGAAAAATCACCGTGGGAAGTTTGCTACAACTATGCAGTCGCATATTAACTATGCGGATTGCATAGTGATCGCAGAATGGGACAGATTGTTGGGAAAAGTTTGTGTGCAAAAATGCGGGGAAGGTGAGCACTTTGCGGTCCGCATATCACTTATGCAACCGCAAAACTGCATCGCATCATGGGTGTAAGTGACCTGAGCTGAAACTACCGCATAACACTTATGCGGTCGCATAATGTGTTATGCGTTCACTTAACGGCTGCATTCTCAACAGGTAAAAACCCTAACGCCCTTCGCATAAACCCCTTCACTTGCACACAGGCACTCACACGCACACACATTGCACTAAAACAAAAAAACAAAAAAGTGGAACATCTAATTTGGAAGTAGACGTTTGAACAACGAATCCACTGATTGAATTCATCTCCTTCATAGCATCTTCTCCTAATTCTTCTACATCTGGTATGTTCTTCCTCCCCCATTTCTTCTCTATTATTTTTAGTTTTTAGTTTTGTTTTGTGTTGTTCTTGTTATGTTTGTTTTCTCTTTCTCTTCATTTTTTGGGGTCATCTGCTCGTAATGTGAATTCTTGCATGTTTAATTAAGTTTAAACTTGTTAGGTAATGAATTGGGTAGCATTGTTGTTAGGGGTAGACGAAAAATTTGGGGACGATGACTTTTGCGGTCCGCAGAGTCGATTTGCGGTCCGCAAAATGGCCGAAAATGGAACCCTAGGTAACCTGGTGAAATGTAATAATGCGAAGGCTTTTGCGATCACATAATTGTAATGCGGCTCGCAAAGACATCGTAAACCAGGACAGTTTGTGGCCTACTTTAAACTGTTGTGTGTGACATGTTTGCGATTGCAAATCCATCTTTGCGGTGGGTTTTGCGATCGCATAGTTTGTTGACTTTTGTGGGTATACATTTTTAGGAAGGATATGCGGACCGCATAGTGGATATGAAATCGCATAATCCATCGCATAACTACAATGCTTCTGCAGACATACGAATTTGCAACGGGTTTGCGGTCCGCATAGTGGTTATGCGACCGCATAACCCATCGCATTTTCTGCTTTCTTTGCAAAAAAATTCTCTTATGTCTGCTATGTCGCTCACACTTAGTTCCTTTGCAGATATGGCACCCAGGAAATCTATTGCTACTCGCTCCCCACCCGCTCGTGGACACAAAAGGGCTTCCACCGGCCACCATGCACAACAGGCTAAGCGTCCACGACCAGAACCATCCCGAGCTGATGCTGAACAACCCTCCCAGTCTGATGAGGAGGAGACCTTGCCATCAGTCGACTTGCAGGCTGAGGCAAGAAGAAAAAAAAGGGAGGATCTACTACTCCTCTTTGGGGTCACAGGCTCCATGAGTTTGTATAAAGAAGGGCTGAACAAACTAAAAATCCTGGAGGAGAAACAACTGAGCTTGAACGGGCCACAGGAGCACTACCCCCACATACTGGAGAATATTAAGCCAAGAAACTGGGAATGCTTCACAAAAGTCCCTGAGGATTTTAATGAAACACTGGTGCGAGAATTTTACGCATCCTATGGGGCTTCCAGGACACCTCATCATAAGCAAACAAGGTCTTCCGTGAAATAGTCTTGGTTCGAGGGAAGGTGGTTCTGTGTGACAAGGGCACCATAAATGAGTTGTATTTTTCAAACTGGAGACCGGGCACAGCTGAGCACGATACCAAACTAGCCAACAAGGATAGTGAGCGTTCCTGGATAGCCACAGTGATAACAAAGGGGACCCCATCTTGGATTGACCCTGCCCATAAAAGTTTCAAGGAAGATCTCACACGGGAGGGTCAGTACTGGCTCAGCTTTTTCACCTCTCGCTTGATACCGTCCAGGAATGAAACTGATATAAACATTGAGAAAGCACTTCTCATTGCATGCATTATGACTGGGATCAAGATTAATGTGGGAAAGATTATCTTCCGAGGGTTAAGGGTCCGGGCCAACCAGACGGCCATGTCACTTCCATTCTCGTGCTTGATCACAGCTCTCTGTAATGCTGTGGAAGTCCCTACATTGCCACACCATGACAAGACGGTGAAAGCGCTGAAGGATAATGATATCACGCGCATTAGTGACGCAATGCCACAAGAGGTTGCTTCTCCTCTAGAGATTCAGATCCCCCTTCCTTCTAATACAAACATCTCAGATTCTCAGATTCCTGCCTCTCCTCAGGCCACAATGACATCCACATGCACTCCACAACCCACTACACATGCCACCATTGCACAACCTTCTGCCGCACTGCCAGCTCTTTCAAGGCTGGGTCTCTTAGCTCAGCATACAAATGCTAAGGTGGACCGGCTACTGAAGGATCTCCCAACACTTATCAGGCAGGCATTGACTCCCATCCGATCCTCAGTGATGACACTCCAACAACAACATACATCTTATGAGGATCGCCTACAGTAGATTGAGGTGAGGCTGGAAAAAGTTGAGCGGGGTGAGGTTGGAGGCTTGCCAAAGCTCCGTACAAATGTTGATACACTGAAGGGTGAGCTCCACAAAATGCAAAACCTAGAGTTCAATCTATCTTCCTTTATGCCAAAGGAAGGAGAGAAGGGAGCTGGCACGTCCATTGATGGACTAGATCTTGACTTCACCTTGATAAAAGCTCCCGAGACACAGACTGTCGGAGCTTCCCAGACTCCAGCTCCCCTTGCACCCATTGACATCCCTTCTAGGGAAGATTCCGAACACACTACAGAGTCCGAGGATGGGGAGACAGATGAGGAGGAGACTGATGAGGAGGCATTGTCCGAGGAGGATGAGGGTCCTCAGGATAAAGGTAAGCACATTGATGTCACTACAGCTGCAGACGAAGAAGAGGAAGCAGCTGTACAGAAGGCGATAGCAAACTCGCTAGCAGATATGGTCGCCCAAGCTAATCGATCGACCACTCAGCTATCACCGGGCGAGGCTAGCAACTCACAGGCCCAAGTTCCATCATTAGGGATGTTGGAGACCCTTCCTCCATCAATGAAGGTCACTCCTCAGGCTGAGATCCCATCAGCCCCAGCTTCAGTATCAGAGGGTGACCCCACCACCATTCAGCAAGTTTCAAATCAGTGGAGGTCACTCCTCAAGCTGAGATCCCATCAGCCCCAGCTTCAGTATCAGAGGGTGACCCCACCACCATTCAGCAGGTTTCCGACTCCCATAGCGCTTAGTGCGCCCCAGGGAGCCCCTCAACTCTGTTTTCAATTTCTTATGCATTGAGGACAATGCATGATTTTCAATTGGGGGTGGGATAGCTATTTACTGTAACCCTTGTATATATTGTGAACTGTCATCCTTGTATATATTTTTGTGACCTTTGTATATATAGAAAAACAAGAACAAAAAATTAGATAGTTGTATGCATGTACGTCTTTAGTAATTAGCAATGAATTCCCATTGGTTTTTCTTCGTTGGGTCCTTTTCCAAGGGTGTAATAGTAGAACCATGGCAGTAGTATGAAACATTTTGAACGGGTTGGTGTAATTGTCTAGTTTCAATCATGTATGTCTGTAAATAAATTGTACCCTTCCATCGATATATATTAAAAAAATATATTTTATTGTTAATCAATTTTGTGAACTTGAGGCTCGCTCTTTGACTTTATGTTTACTTAGAATTGTACATATGATATGATAAAAGCTTTGAGTTGCCAAGTGTTGACTAGAGAGCTAAAACTATGTTGAGTCAAACAGTTCATGTGCTATGTGTGTTAGTCTTTGTGTAAATAATTCTTGTGTTCACTTCTGTCATCTAGAACTTGCCCGGTTAGTCTTTCGATGCTAATGATAATTACATTTGGTTGGAGAGATGACCTTAGACAGTCTTTGTGTTATTTGAAAACCCATTTAGCCTTTCAAGCTACCCATTGTATAAATATTATCACTAGTTACCCCATTTGAGCCTTTAACCGTTTCTTGGCCACCTCATTACAAACCTTTCACCTTTTGTAAAATAATTCCTTCTTTGAACCCGTCCCTCCTTGAACAAGTGAGAATGAGGCTAAAAGCCTAAGTTGGGGGTGTGGCATCAAGTGGAAAGCGATAAGGTTGTATATTGAGTGTAGGACCATAAACCACAATGGTTCATGTGACGTTACTCAAGCTCCAAAAATAAAAATATACAAAAAAAAAAGAGAAAAGAAAAAAAAAAGAGATATAGG
This sequence comes from Nicotiana undulata, assembly GCA_005239495.1. Taxonomy (NCBI): domain Eukaryota; kingdom Viridiplantae; phylum Streptophyta; class Magnoliopsida; order Solanales; family Solanaceae; genus Nicotiana; species Nicotiana undulata. The sequence goes on along the minus strand of ML282411.1, from coordinate 18,271 downwards.
TATGCATGTAAATATGGATCCTTGAAGAAAATTAGAGAGGTATTTAAGGTGGTTCTATGTTGGTAACTAGATACCAATGAGGGTTGTGTGGGTTGAAAAGAAGAAAAGGGCAACAAGAAAGAAAAATGTGAGTAGTGCTCAAGGAGGGTGTAGTCACTTGTATCCCAAGTGTTTATCCGACCATTCCCTAAACCTACATTACAAGCTTAAAAAGTCCTTATGGGATCTCCAACCGAACGTTCTTAGAATAAGCAGCGAATTAAAATAAGGGCAAGCCTATGGCATGGTATATAGTAATACTTGAAATTCGTTGTGAGAGTGAGTGTTCTTGTGAATTTGTCCCGTGTGTTGTCATTATAAATATTGTGATTTTGGGACCTTCGTTCTAGTGAGGGCACATGAACTGCGAGGTTTAACAGAAGTTGAGTTCTTGAAGTCGAATGCAAGTGCACTTAGCTGAGAGTAACGTTTTGTCAAATTGGTTGAGGCTCAAAGTTCACAAGTTGTTTAGCTTCTTTGTAAATAACAATGGTTGTTCAGGAACGGTAAATTAACGAAAGTGCATGCTTGTAAAACTGACGATTAACACCGTCCACGGTCACTATTGTTCCATATTGTTTAGTCAGAGTCTATAATAGGATAGTGTTGTTTTAGTTGCTTGAGGACAAGCAAGAGTTTAAGTTGGGGGTGTTGATGTGTCGGAGAATTTCGGCACATTTAATACCAATTGCTTAGATTTTAGCTCGTTTCAAATGCAATTGTCTGTTATACTTATGTAATTTTGATGTTTTGCAGTGCATGAGTCTTAAGGACCCAAAAACATGGAAATGAAATCAAAAAGTCGCAAAAGAGCAAGAAGAAGACAAAATGCGATCGCAAACTGAACATGCGGGCCGCAAACTAAACATGCGGACCGCATAATGCTTAAGGAGACCGCAAACCACAACAGGTTGTTTGGCCAATCCAAGTGAAGGAAATGCGGTCCATTATGCGACCACATAACAAGTCTGCAGGCTGCATAATGGATCGCAAACCTCCAGTAGAAGTTGCTGAGATCATAAATGCGATGGCAAGATGCGGTCGCATATCAACAATGGAGACCGCATAATCAAGATGCGATGACTACCTGGAACCTAGGGTTATGAAGATGCGATGAAATTGAAGAGAATGTGAACCGCATGTCTGTTATGCGACAGATATGCGGTCGCATAATTGACTTGAAAGGGTATTTTTGTCCGAAATTGGCCCCGATTTTTACCCCACTATAAATAGATTTATTAGGGTTTTGTGGGGCATCTGGTCTGAAAAAGGAGCTATATTNAACCCTAACTTACTTTTCCAAGTAAAGTAAGAATATAATGACACTTGTTAATGTTTGCAACCACCAACAATAAATGAAGAATGAGAAATAAATATATATCAACCAACCATTATATATATATATATATATATATATATAATGGTTGGTTGATATATATTTATTTCTCATTCTTCATTTATTGTTGGTGGTTGCAAACATTAACAAGTGTCATTATATTCTTACTTTACTTGGAAAAGTAAGTTAGGGTTTGGTAGAAGTAAATATCAAAGACTAAAGGGGTTAAACCTTGTTTAATAGAATCGCTTAGGAATAAGTGAGTTTTATTTGGCATAAATTGATTACTCTTAATTGCAACTCTTTTATATTTGGAAAAATCATAAAAGGGAAATACTACCCAACTATTGAAAAATATTGGGTAGTCACTTAGGAATCATTTGCATATCAAAAGGACCTTCCATTAGAAATATATCATATTAACACCGATAGCATTATATTTCATTGAAGGGGACACAACCTTGGTTTAGTTAACCAAATTAGTTACAATCTTGTGCAATCATATTTGCTACTAGTTCACTCAATTACAATACTATCAATTACAATACTCTTGTTACTCTAACGGAATAGAAATATGATTTAAGTTAAGCTTCACAATACTCAAGTAAACTTTTTACGCCTATTCACTATGGGATTCTACCCCAACCTAGTTGGGTTACTATATTTGACATCGATCGCTTTACACTATTTTAAGGTGTAATTTGAGTGTATCAAGGTACTAGTGTTACATGATAGCCATACTAATTTGGTAGCATAACAACATTTAGACATGATAAAAAGCAAATTATCACAGTTACTTGGTGAGTCAAGGGAGTCAAAACACGCTAAAGACATACTGATAGAGAACATGATCAAAACATGCTATATAGGCAAGATGTCACCACAACAATTCAGAATAGGATAAGAAAACACACTTGTGCCATATAACACTCACTTTTTGAATACAATTGACTAGCTTACTAAAGAGAGCGCAAATTATGTAGGTAAAGCATGTTCGAATAACAGGATAAATAGCCTAAGGTAAAATTAAACACCAAAGAGATGCTAACAAGTGTAAAGGTCCCAAATAGTAATAATTCTTAACACATTGGCTAGAGAGACTTGAAAGAATGTGATTTACTCGAAACAGATTTTGGCATGCTTCAAACTATCAACATTATGAAACTAAAAAATGAAGCTACCTAAAATTGAAGTAAAGCAAACGGAATTGCACACATGACAACCCAGAAAAACACATAAGGTAACAAACTTCAGAAGTGAAAATATATGCAAATTACAGATTCATAGGAATGAGATTACAAAACCCAGTAACTCACTGGTTAAACGAAAAACGATAAAGAACAAACTTCCACAAAAGCCCAGAATCTCAATGCGTCAAATTTCCCAAGAGCTTCGATGAACTCCGGGCAATGCTCGCACCATGAACAGGTTGAATAACAAGGTTTTGGTGGCATTGGCTTTCTGCTGGCCAAAATAGAATGCAGGACAAGAGAATAACAGAAGCCCCAAATTTTAGTGAAGAAAAATATCGATTAAAGTCTGTCACTATAAGGGAAATGAGGGGGTTTATATAGTAGTCAAAAATTGAACGAACACATAAGGAAATAGAATAAATCAAATAACAAATAAGGAAAGAAAACATGCAAAAATTAGTTTGAAATCAATTTAGAAGAGAAATCTGGTAAACCCTAATTTTTTAGGGAAAGGGTAAATCACAGGAACCCAAACGAAATTGGACTCACATAATACAATTTTGAATGTATGTAGACGAAATAGTGCTCAAAATCAAATATTTGAACCCTTTTTTGTTCGATTTCAGAAATTATTGCTTGCCATGTTTAGGCAAGCAATAATATGGCAATAAAATAGTAGTTGAATCCCATTAGGAGAGGGATTAGGGGAGGCATGCTAGAATTTTTGTGAGAGGGAGGAGTGTTTGAGGGAGACTGCTGAAGAGAAAATGATGATTAGGGTTTGGGTGAGGGGATATAGGGAGAGTTAAGGGAAATGTTGTGGGTCGTTGATCAACGGCTGGGATTAAAATAGGTTGGGGCCGATTTTGGCTGGGTCGGGGAATTGGGTCGTTTGTCTGGTGTGGTTGTTGGGACAGGGGTTTATTTGGACCTTAATGGTCCGACACTAATCCTAATTTTGGGCTATATTTTAAATAGGGAATTAAGAAAACATAATTTATTAAAATATAAAAATGCCATTCATGAAAATTAATATTTTAGAACAACAGTAGAAGATTATAAAAATATAAAATACTACTTTGACCCTGAATAAAATGACGAATGCAATAAACATTACTCCCTTCGTTTCAATTTATGTAAACCTATTTCCTTTTTGGTCTGTTCCAAAGAGAATGACCCTTTTCTAAATTTGGAAACAATTTAGCTTAAACATACAATTTTACCCTTAATGAGAAACTTTTATAACCACACAAATACTCAGGGCCCCTATTTGACTTGTTTAGGACCACAAATTCCAAAAGTCTTCATTTTTTCTTAAACTCTGTACCCAGTCAAACAGGTTCACATAAATTAGAATGGAGTGAGTATAAAATACAGGCTATTATTGCAAGATGTGCAAATAGCTTAAAAACTACCTAATAACTATGTAAGATAGAGCAAAATATCATGAAACATATATATGGGTGCAAATAATAAATTGGATAATTGAGTCATCACAAAATAATAGCATAGTTAGACTCTTCCCTAAACTCTTCGGGCAAAATCACCGGGATAACTATGTTAGCTATTCGTTTCGGCAGTACCCAGTGCATGCCTTTCGCCTTGCCTCCCTTCCTAAACTTGCTCGATCCAATAGCCCGATCCTAGCCCACTAACCTTTCTCCAAGATTGAAGTTAGAACTAGGAGTCCTGACTTTATACAGAGAGAGGAAAATCAGCAAAAAAAGCTATTTTTGAATTGGATATTGGATAGGCTAAGCTAGGTGTAGCCCGATCTCTCTACGATTTTGCTTGAACTTGTCAAGCCTTGGTGCCTATGCGATTATTAAGGCAGGGTGCTATTGTACCAGTGGTGGAGTGGCTTGAATCAAATCGTTTGTCTAGAGAGGGTGTAGCGATAACCAAAGTGGACTCTACTAGAAAGTAAAGATGCTGTATAGCCCAATGCACTAACTCCTGGAAGCTCCATTCATGCCCACCTACCGACCGACGAAGACGCTACCGATCCCTGAATCGAGGGACTACGCGCTTTCAATCCCTTACAGCTGCCTTCCAAGCCCTTCCACTGCCCGAACTACCAATCGCCCCACTATCTGCTAGTCTGGTTCGACTCGAACTTCTGTCAAGTCAAGCTTCCTGACCTGCTTTGTACCAGCCGGTATTTTGTGTACTTCGGGGCGCTGACTAGCCCTGCTCAACTCCCTACACCCTTCTCTTGAGCGCTTCATTGAGCATTTCTCGTTCCTATCCCGTCCTTACGCTACGCTATCCATAAGGTTGACCTAGCCCTCTCTTCTCTCTCTTTGTCCACGCGAAGATTCCATTCCTTTCCTTTCCTAGCCTATTCAATGTGGTCATGTAAAGGGTAATTCATAAATATTGAATGATTTAAATGCAAGAAAATTGATTTTAAAGTTTTAAAATTATGAAAAATTATGGAAATATGTTTGCATAATTCTTGTAAATTAAATAATAATGCAAATGATATTTTTAAAGTATATATATTATTTAAAAATATATGATGGAAAAGTTAGGTATAAACAACCAGCACATGTCAAATTATACAAAGTACAACTGAAGTGGAGGAAGAAATACTAAGCTTCTATAAAAGACTGCTTGGTACTACTGCAATCCAATTGCCAGTAATCAATCCAAATATCATGCATAATGGATATACTTTAAATAAGAGGCAACAACTACAACTTATAAAGCTGGTTACCAGTGAGGAAGTGAAACATGCTTTAATGTATATCGATGACAATAAAGCCCCAGGGTGTGATGGTTATAACTCTTTCTTCTTCAAAAAGACATGGCACATTTTGGGTGATGAAGTTACTGCAGCAGTTAAAGGATACTTTGAAATTGCTGATATATGTAAAGTCATCAATTGCATTACCATCACCTTGATACCAAAGGTTGGGAATCCAATCAACATCAAGGAGTTCAGGCCAATTTCCTCTTGCACAATTCTTTATAAGATAATATCTAAAGTTCCACTCCAAGACTTCATGATGCGATGGTAGAATTAATTGATAATTGTCAAACAATTTTTGTACCAGGAAGACTGATTACTGATAATATCATCATGAGCATGAGTTGGTCAAAGGCTATGAGAGAAAGAACATCTCCCCCAGATGTATGCTAAAAATGGATATGCAGAAGGCCTATGATTCACTGGAATGGGTGTATGTTGAACATGTGATGAAGATATTAGGTTTCCTTGAAGTGTTTGTGAAGTGGATAATGTCCTGTATAAGCATAGTCTCCTACTCTATTTTAATCAATGGTAAGCCTGTTGTACCATTTGAGGCAAGAAAAGGGCTGAGGCAAGGGGATCCACTATCCCCATTCTTATTTGTACTAGCTATGGAACACCTAAGTAGACCAAGTAGATCATTGAAGACACTGAAGGATAACAAGTAGTTAAATTCCATCCAAAGTGTGCCAAAGTCAATCTAGTTCAGTTGGGATTCGCGGATGATATACTCCTATTCTGTAGAGGAGATATGCAATCAATTATGATACTACACCAGTATTCAAATGTTTTCAGCAGCCTCAGGTCTAGTTACAAATCCAAATAAAAGGTGCATTTACTTTGGTGGAGTGAGTAACACGCTTCAGCAGCAAATTATGGACATTCTAGGCCACACTAAAGGTGAACTACCCTTTAGATACCTGGGTGTCCCACTGAGTACTAAGAGATTATCTAATATCCAATGTGAGCCCCTAATTTAGAGAATGTTAAGCAGGATTCAAATCTCGACAACAAAATATCTCTCATATGCAGGGAGAGCAATGCTAGTTAAGAGTGTGCTATTTCCTATACGAACATTCTAATCTCAGATATTCATCTTGCCAAAGAAAATTATCCAATTTATAGAATCAATCTGTAGGAGATTTTTATAACCAGGAGCTGTTGAACCAACCAAGAAAGCTTCGATCGCCTAGGACAAATTGTGTATACCAAAGGTAGTAGGGGCCTGTGTCACGACCCAAATTCCCAACCTTAGAGGTCGTGATGGCACCTAACACCACATTTGCTAGGCAAGCCAATGTTAGAACTCGAATAATTTATTTCCTTAATTTATTAATTAAGCATAAATAAATAACTTCCAAAGGAACCTAATTAGGATAATTCCCCAACAACAACAAAATAAAATAATAATAACCAACTAATTATGTCGAACCACGAACTAATTATATAAGTAACTCTAAGACTATCCCAAGGTATGATGACCCAAAAGGTCATCCTAAGTAATTCCAGCTAAATGTATGTTCTGAGGCCTTGAAAGCCTCCGTTAATCTCACCTCGATATACGTGCGCAGCCCAGACAGGTAGCTGGGAAGCTTCCATGTGAAAATTTGATAAAAATGGGATTTTTGAATTGAATAATTGAATAAAGTTGACTTTGGTCAATATTTTTGGTAAACGGATCCGGACCCGTGATGTGATGGTCCCGGAGGGTCCGTAGGAAAATATGGGACTTGGGTGTATGCCCGGAATCGAATTCTGAGGTCCCAAGCCCGAGAAATGAATTTTTAAAGAAAATTGTTTACTGAAAATAATAAAGGCTTTTGAAAATGAATAATTATGTGAAAACCGTGTTAGCGGGCCCGTATTATGGTTCCGGAGCCCGGAACAAGTTTATTATATGTTATGTGAATTATCTTTGAAATTTGGTGTAAAACGGACGTGAAACGACGTGATTCGGAGTTAAAATGGGAAATTTAGAAGTTTGAGGAAAATTCTATAGATTTTGGAGTTTAATTCATTTGTTTGATGATATTTTGATAGCTTAAAAGCTTGAACATGTTCATATGATGTTTTGGGAGTCGTGTGTGTTTTTGGTTTTGAGCCCCAAGGGCTCGGGTGAGTTTCGGGTAGCTAACAGGGTGTGAAAAACATGAAAAATCTGGTGTAAATTGCTGGTTTTTGGTGTCCAGGTAAATTACCCTATGCGAATGCACTCAAGGGGGTGCGAACGTGTCACGACCCAAATTCCCACCCTTTAGGCCGTGACTACGCCTAACGTTGAACCCGCTAGGCCAGCCAACGTATAACTTGCAATAGCAATTTAAAATCATTTTATACGGAATAAAATGCTAACTCATCAACTTCAACCAATTTCCATCACATACTGAGATAATAGTGGGACAACCGTTTAACCGAAAATCGATAACATGCTTTTCCCTTTTTCATATTCCCAACAGAATCCTTCAAACATCGCTAATAAAAATAACGAAACTTTAAATGCGGAAAGTAAGAACATAACAAACGTAAAAAAACGTAAGCTCCCAAAACCGGGGTGTCACAATCTCACGGACTAACTACTAGAATACTAAATACAGGTTTGGAATGAAAGTACAACACTGTCTTGGAAATAAAGGAGAAAGACAATGAAGCGGTAAAGGAAAGAAGCCTCGGGATCCACGGACGCCAGTGTATACCTCGAAGCTCTGACGTGGACTGAAGGTATCTCCCTCAGAACGCTCCACGGGGTCCGGTAGCAGGGTCTGCACAACACAAGGAAGTGCAGTATAGTATCAGTACAACCGACCCCATGTACTGAGTAAGTGCCAAGTAGGGGTGGCAATTTGAGCCCAAACCCATCTAACCCGCCTAACCCGCCCAGAGATTAATGGGTTGGGCTGAAAATATTTTAGCTCATGGGTCAATTTGGGCTGAGCCCAAGTTAACCCATTATTTTTTATGACCCATTCTGACCCATTTAGCAGCCCAACTACAACCCATGAAACTCACCCAAAACAAAGGAATCTCAACCTAACTTATCTAGAAATTTACTTAGTTGCCCCAATTTTAATTTTTAACCCATTGTTTAACCCATCTTGACCCAGTCCATCTTAGCCCAAGTACACTTTGGGCTGGGTTGGGCAATGACCCATTTATTGGCCTAACCCATCTTGACCCGCCCAAATTCAGCCCAACCCGCCCATTTGCCACCCCTAGTGCCAAGCCTAACCCCGGCCGAAGTAGTGACGAGGCTAGAATTAGCATAATATGATCACCTGTCCTAGTCTAAGCAGNGTGGACTGAAGGTATCTCCCTCAGAACGCTCCACGGGGTCCGGTAGCAGGTATTGGCCTAACCCATCTTGACCCGCCCAAATTCAGCCCAACCCGCCCATTTGCCACCCCTAGTGCCAAGCCTAACCCCGGCCGAAGTAGTGACGAGGCTAGACTTAGCATAATACGATCACCTGTCCTAGTCTAAGCAGATATATGTACAAGAATTAACCGATAATGAAAACAAGTATGATCAAATAGAAGAGATATGGGAACAAATAGGGGAAAAATATTAACGGGGCAGCAATAATATCGGAACTTAAACGATAAAATAAGATATGGAGTGTACATGCTGGGGATACAGGAAAAACAACATCTAATTCACAACGGTTCAGTGAGAATGCGGCTGGAAAGTAAAAACAGAAACCGAAGAAACATCTACCAGTATGCGGGAATCAATCAAATAACAGAGCACGGCATGTCCCCTCGTGCGTAATCTCAAATATCAAATCGGCACGGCATGTCCCCTCGTGCATATATCACAATATCACAACACCACAACACGGCATGTCCCCTCGTGTGTATATAATAAATATCAATCGGCACGGCATGTCCCCTCGTGCATATATAACAATATCAACACTCGGCACGGCATGTCCCCTCGTGCATAACAATAACATCACCCCTCTTCCTTACCAGAACAGTATAAATATCAATGGCAAGGAAATTTCAATATAATAGAAATGCAAGACAATAATGCTCAACGAGGGGGTACATATCAATATTAAACACACAATTGCCCGGCAAGGGTCTCAGCTATACCAATCTCAACAGAGTATCTTTGACAACAAATATTCATCCTCAACAACAATTTACGTCTCATTCTTTCACCACAACCAACAACATACTATTACAAATAATGGCAATTTCATAATATAAAAGACATGGAAGAAAAGCTACGATTACTATCATGTTAGACTCACGGTCATGCTAGACTCTCATCACATAGGTACTCGTCACTCTACCTATGCAACGAACATGATTAACAAGTAAACACGTAGCAAACAATACCTATTCCCTCACCGAAGTTAGGCAAGTCACTTACCTCGGGTCCAAAATAGAGCGATCAACCCTCTAACACCGCCTTTCCTTTATAATCCGGCTCCGAAACGATATTATCTAGACATATTCAACTCAAGTATATCAATAATGACTCAATAACTCAAACCCATAGCCTAATTACCCATTTCTAATCATTCTTCCTAAAATTCCAAAATTTGACCCCGGGCCCACGTGGTCGAAACTCGAGGTTCGGACCAAAACCCGATCACCCATATCCCCAAGATTAATAATATATAATTTGTTTTAAGATTCGACCCCAAATTGGGGTTGAATCACCCAGAAATCCCAGAAGCCTAAAACTATCCATTTACCCCAATTTCTACCTTAAATTGCATGTTTTAGGCTTAGGAATTCAATACAGATTAATGGAAAATGAAGAAAACAAGTTAAGATTCACTAACCCATGAAGTATTGGTGAAAGGAAGCTTCAATGGATGCCTAAGGGGTTTGGAGAAGGAGGAGTTCGTGTATTTTTATGAAAATCCCGGAATAACACTGTTTTGGACTTAAGAGTTAAGAATTAACTAGGCGATTTTTGCACCTGCGGTATCGCAAGTGCGGAAAAATGATCGCACCTGCGAACTTGGGCCAGCCCAGAAGGGGCCGCACTTGCGGAAAAGGGCTCGCTCCTGCGGAGTCGCTCCTGCGGGAAAACTCGCACCTACGATGGCCTGGACCGCACCTGCGGTCACGCGCCTGCGGACTTTGGGCAAAGGGCTGGTGATCGCACCTGCGGCTGGGCAACCACACCTGCGGTCACACCAGCTGTTGTGCACTAGCAGTGGTATTTGCTGGTTTTTTGGCCTCGCGCGGGGTCCGGGAGGCACCTGGGCCCACCCGAGCCCCCGTCCAAATATACCAACAAGTCCTAAATCACTAAGCGGACTCGCTCAAACTTTCGGAACACGAAAAACAACAGCGGAACTCGAAATCAAACCCCAAAACTTATTTAATCAAATCTTAAGAACTTTAAAATTCTAGAATTCACTTCAATACGTCGAACCGGCCTAAACTGCTCGGAATGACTTCAAACTTTGCAGATAAGTTATACATGACATCACGGAACTATTCCCGGTCTCGGATTCTCACTCGGACCTCGGGAACATAACATCACTTTCCAAGTCGCATTTCAAATTCTTTAAAACCTCAAAACCTCAATTTTTTATCCGAAACCACTCAATTCACGCCCGTTTTACACCAAATTTTACAGATAAGACAAATAATATATAATAAACCTGTTCTGGGATTCGGAACCACAATACGGACCCAGTAACGAGGTTTCCACATAATTATTCACTTTCATATTCCTTTATTATTTTAGGAAAACAATTTCTTTTAAAAATTCATTTCTCGGGCTTGGGACCTCGGAATTAAATTCCGAGCATATGCCCAAGTCCCATATTTTCCTACGGACCCTCCGGGACCGTCGAATCACGGGTCCGGGTCTTTTTACTAGAAAAGTTGACCAAAGTCAACTATACTCATTTATTAATTATCAAAACTCATTCTTTTGTCAGTTTTTCACATATAAGCTTCCCGACTACATGCCCGGGATGCGCACGCATATCGAGGTTAGGCTAACGGAGGCTCTCGGAACCTCGGAACACATATATAGCTTAAACTACGTAAGATGACCTTTTGGGTCATCACAATCTCCACCTCTAAAACAAACGTTCGTCCTCGAACGGACATAGAAAAATAACTGAGTCTGAGAATAGATGGGAATAACGACTCCTCATATCGGACTCGGACTCCCATGTAGCTGCCTCGGCATGCTGACCCCTCCATTGAACACGGACCGAAGGGTAACTCTTCGACCTCAACTGTCGAACCTGTCTATCTAATATGGCTACTGGATCCTCCTCATAAGCCAGATCCTTGTCCAATTAGACAACGCTGAAATCGAGAACATGAGACGGATCTGCAATATATCTCCGGAGCATAGATACATGAAAAACTAGATGCACTGCATATAAATGCGGTGGCAAGGCAAGTCTGTAGGCCACCTCTCCTACTTTCTCTAAAATTTCAAATGGACTAATATACCTAGGGCTCAACTTGCCCTTCTTCCCGAACCTCATCACGCCTTTCATAGGTGACACTCGGAGGAACACCTGGTCTCCTACCATAAAATCTAAATCTCGAACTCTACGATCTGCATAGTTCTTTTACCTGGACTGAGCTGTACGAAGCCTATCCTGAATAATCTTCACTTTATCCAAGGCATCCTGGACTAACTCGGAACCCAATAACCTAGCCTCTCCGGGCTCGAACCATCCGACTGGAGACCGACATCGCCTACCATACAACGCCTCATACGGAGCCATCTGAATGCTCTACTGGTAACTGTTGTTGTAGGCAAACTCCGCTAATGATAAGAACTGATCCCATGAACCACCGAAGTCAATAACACATGCCCGCAACATATCCTCTAAAATCTGAATAGTGCGCTCGGACTGTCCGTCCGTCTGAGGATGAAATGCTGTACTCAACTCAATCTGTGTGCCCAACTCTCGCTGGAATACTCTCCAGAAATGGGAGGTAAACTGAGTACCTCGGTCTGATATAATAGATAGGGGCACACCGTGCAATCTAACGATCTCTCTCATATAAATCTGATCCAACTTCTCTGCTGAAGATGAAACCACCAC
>MDKH01215957.1:0-17435 GCA_005239495.1 Nicotiana undulata | reverse complement strand
AGGAGTAAAAGGGTGTTAGTGACTCCTGACGATGATAAGGATCGAGGTTGGTTTCTTCGGTATATTGCTATTCCTACTGCTGGTTTAGTAGGTGAAGAGAATCTTCCCTTCCCTGAGAAGTGGAATCTTGCACGTGAGTACATTTTTGCTCACATTCCTTGTTTTTTGCTTTAGATATTTTATCAATGTCGTAGTTGTTTCTTCTTTATGCAGCAATCATGGGAACCGTCGAGAATGTCTTCGGTTTCCGAGATTGGGTAGAAAAGCTTTTGTTAACCGCTCCGTTAGAAGAACATTCATGGAAGTACCTCTCCGGGAGGTTTGGTTGGAGAGTTAAGACTCACGGTAAGTGAAGTTTTTGTTTGTACTTCTTCCTTCGTTTGAGCATCATTTAATCATTTTAATTTGACAGGATTTCCCGCTCGTGGAGTTTCTGCGTCTGTTCCCAAGTTGTCTCTGGCTCAGGCCCAGGAGATCATCTCGGGCTCTTCTTCTTCAAAGAGAAAAGCAGGTGGGTCAAGGACCTCGAAAGATGAGGAGGAAGAGGAGGGCTCTTTAATCCATAGGTCACGTAGAAGGAAGGTGGTCTCAGACGACGAGTCTACACCTGTCATTGAGCCTTCCGTGCCTGAAGTTGAATTTTCTGCCCCTGAGGATGCTATTCCCTCTCCCGTGCGTGAATCTGTTGATCTTTTATTCCGTGAGGGTTTTGGTCCTGTCGCTGAAGAAGCTCCCCTGACTGTTTTCTCTCCTTCTCTTAGAGAACTTCCCTCAATTGTTCCAGCTATTTCTCCTGCTCCCGTGGCTATTCCTGCTCATGTGGCTTTTTCGGCCCCTCTGACTTCCTGGCCCGTGGCTCCCTCATCTGTTCCTGCTTCCGTGCCTTCTGTTATAGAAGTAAGGTCTTCCAACAGGGAGATGAGGCGTGTGATGATAGAGGTACCGGTAGAGGGTAGCCTCTTTAAAAAGTTTGGCCAGCCTAATGTGTGGTTGAAACCGTTGATAGGTCCGACAGAGAGAGGTAAGCTGGATAGCCACAGTTCCCTTACATGGGCTAGTGACATCGTGCATACTTCTTTATCCCAGCAGGTCCGCACCTACGGCCATATCTGCGCACCCACTATCGAACCTGTGGTAAGAACCTCGCACCCGCGGTCTTCACTTAAACGCCAGCTTCCTCAGCTTCTGCACCTGCGACCCATGCATCGCACCTGCGGGCTCGCAGGTGCGGCCATCACCTGCGCACCTGCGCTCAAGCTCCAACCTGCCCTTTATGCATCTGCACTCAGTTTACCACGCCTGCGACCCTCGCACCTTCGTCTCCCCATTCGCAAGTGCAGAAAACACTAGCAGTTCCAAAACACCAGAAACCAGCACTTCCAACTCAAAATTCAATCCGTTAAATCACCCGAAACACACCCGAGGCCCTCGGAACCTCAACCAATGATACCAACCAGTCCTATACCAATATACAAACTTATTTGAACCCTCGGAACACTCAAAACCACATCAAAACACCAAATTAACCTTAGATTCAAGCCTAAGAACTTCTAAACTTCCGAAATTCGCCAACGACGCCAAAACCTACCAAAGCACGTCCGAATAACCTCAAATTTTTCACACATGTCATAATTGACACTACGAACCTACTTCAACTTCCGGAATTCCATTCCGACCCTGATACCTAATTTTCCCCTACCGACTCTAACTTTCGCCAATTCAAGTCTAATTCTAACACGGACCTCCAAATCACAATCCGGACACACTCTTAAGTCCAAAATCACCCAACGAAACTAATGGAACCATCAGAAATCCAATCTGAGATTAAATTCTATAAAGTCAAACTTGGTCAAACTTTCTAAATTTAAGGCTTCTAGCTGAAAATTATTCTTCTCAATCAATTCCGAATAACCTGAAATTAAAACCGACGGTTCACATAAGTCATAATACAACATACAGAGATACTCATGACCGTAAACTACCCAGCGAAGTGCAAATGCTCAAAACGACTGGTTGGGTCGTTACAGTACCAGGCAGGATATACTCTTTGCACTTGGAGTAGTAAGTTGCTTCATTGAAGCTCCTATCTCCACTCATTTGAAAGTCACTTGAAGAATTCTTCATTACCTAAAAGGTGCGATTGACTTTGGGCTACTCCCTCCGGTTCACAATAAGTGACCAATTTGCTTTTAGCACGCCCATTAAGAAAATACTAAATTCTATACAAAAATACTTACTATGACTAAATTACCCCTAATTAAACATTTAATGTGAGGAGTAAGAAAACTTTTTAGGGATATGTACATAGAGGTTATTTTGTAAAAACAAATTGAATTCTTTCTTGATTACATAACTGGACACTTATTTTGAACCAAAATGAAAAAAGAAACTAGTCACCTATTGTGAACCGGAGGGAGTATTTTATTCTTCTTCTAGTGATTTCAACCTTATGGGATTTTGTGGTAGTGATTATGTGGGAGATATTGATGATGAAAAAAGTACAACTGGCTTTGTATTTTTCTTGGGTGATTATGTTATTTCTTGGAGTTCAAAGAAATAATCCATTGTTACTCTCTCGACTTGTGAACCTGAATATATAGAAACAACTCTTCTACATGTCATACTATTTGGCTGAGAAGATTGTTGAAGGAGCTGAATTTACCACAAATTGAAGCTATAGAAATTTGTATTGACAACAAATTCGCACAGGCACTCACGAAGAGTCCGATGTATCACGATCGAAGCAAGCATATAGATATAAGGTATCACTTCATCAGAAAAAGCATTGCCAAGAAGGAAGTCGAACTCAAATATGTGAAGTCTCATGATAGGGTTGTGGATATTTTTATCAAACCTCTCAAGTTTGACGATTTTCAGAGATTGAGATCAAATCTCGGAATGAAAAAGAAAAATCAAAATAAAGGGAGAGATTGTGGGACCCAATTCAAATAAAAAAAATAAAAGGAAAAAATAAAGAATATTGTGATGGGAGGAAAGAAAGTTAGGCGCCTACTATCTTAGAATTGCAAATTGCATTTGAAATTTGCAAGAGATTTGCGAGACCCATAAAAAAGGAAACAAAGATTGCAAAGAAATCTTTATTTCTAGCGATTTATGTCGATGACATACTATTAACACGGGATAATTGCAAAGAAATCAAGTATATCACAAAGTTTCTTAATACATAGTCCAAGATGAATCATCTAAGAGATATTCATTATTTTCTAGGAATGAAAATTTTGCGGGAAAAACAAGGTTTCATAATTACTCAATGAGAGTTTACCTTGGAGCTCCTGCGAAAGTTTGATTATTTTGGGGAAGCAGTAACCTCTCCTCTTGCTTTGTCTTACGAATTATAGGTTGATGTTGGTCTTTTGTTAGCTGGTCCCACCATCTATCGGCATCTCGTTAGCAGCTCAATTATTTAACAAACACAAGACCGGACTTATGTTTTGTTGTTTTATCACTTAGTCAATACATGCAGCGACCCCGTTTCTCTGATTTCTTAGCCGCTATGCGTGTTCTACGCTATTGAGCCAAGAGCCAGGTCAGGGGATCCTCTCGTCTTCAAAGCCCTCTTTTGATCTACTCGCTTTTTGTGACGCGGATTGGGCAGCTTGCAAAGAATTTCGTCTATCAGTAAGTGGATTCATTATTACACTTGGGGAGCGCCGATTTCATAGAAGTCAAAAAAGCATGTGTCTATTTTCTTGTCTTCTGCATAAGCGGAGTATCGCTTTATGCCACGAGTTACAACTGAAATCACATGGTTGGTTCTTCTCCTCACCAATCTTTCATCCTCGTCACCTCTGCTAGTTTTCGTCCACTCCGAAAACCAGACCGCAATACATATTGCTCGCAACCAAGTCTCCTATGAACGAACAAAACACTTGGAATTGGATTGTCATTTCGTGCGGCAACCCCTTTCTGGGTTGATTAGTCTCTCTTTTGTTCCATCAAGGATCATCTCGCCGATTTATATATTCACCAAACTTTATTCGGGTCTTCCCTAAAATTCATTTTGAACAAGTTGGAAGTTTATCTCTCTCCTCTAACTTGAGAGTGACGTTGAAGAGGAGAAGCCTCATGGTAATTTCTCTGAAGAAATTATACAGACGAAGAGGCAATCATTTCTGAATAAAGAAGTGAAGGAGAAGCAAAGGAGTTTGAGACATTTCTATGTTCGAATAGTCATTTTCATCACTTCTTTTGACCCTTTGATCACTCTACACGTGGAAGTAACCTAGGCGTATTTCATGTTTGCACATATGGGATAAAAGAATATCCATGAAGGTTCCTGCACGTGTGAGGCACATGCACATACATAGTAAAAAATATTGTTATATTTTCTGTTATAGGAGTAGCAATAGGAAATGTACAAGGGTGCAACTGATTTTATATCTTTCTTTTCTTTATAGCATATATACTTGTAAAAATATTGATACGCACAAACATTCGTTCAATAGGATGAGTTATCCAGAACATTGTGAGCCCCTTTAAAAATCTTTAAATGACCAATGAGTGACAAGTATATTCTATCATCCTCCCATGAGGAACTCTTATGTTTTAGTTCACCTCCTCCCATTTGCTCGTTATCTTTTTGTATGAGACTTTACAAGAACTCCCAAAGTCCGAACAAAATTGCTTTGTATTGAATCAACAGATTAATATCTAGAATAAAGTTATCTCTCATAGCAATAAAAAAAGGAAAGAGAGAGAAAAGACAAGCTCAAGAAGGAGCTTAGAGAAGAGAGGGGTTGAGTAGGCTCTGACAACTTAAGAAGTAGCCGTGGAGCATATTTAGTGGCTTGATAGATGAGAGAAGTCGAAAATGATAGAATCAATAGAGAAATATGATTATTAACATGAGTTTACTAAAGATTGACTCTGATACCATGAGAAAGAGTTTGAACATTTAAACCAAAATCTTTATTACAATGGGCAGTGGCAGAGACGAAAATTCATGCAAAGAAGATTCAAAAAATACTACAAAGTCTTATTTGGAATTTGAAGTGATGACTTAAAACAATTCTTGAACTTCCTTTGTCATTATACTAGAATTTTATCTTAGATCAAAGGAATTCAATAGTTTATACATAAAAAAAAAAGTCGACGAAGAGGATTCAATTGAATATTCTTAACTATACGCAGCTCCACCCTTGGCAATAAATGAAGTCACCCAAGACATTAAGGGGTCGTTTGGTACGACGGATAAACGAAAATGGTCCTGGGATAAAAATTTAGTACCGCCTTATCCCTTGTTTGATTACTAATTTTAGGATAAGTTATCCCATAATTAAAAATAATACCGGGATAGTTTATACCTATCAGAGGGTAAAATAGTGACCCATGATAAATTATCCCAGGATGAAGCAGTCTAGTTGAAAATCACAGGATTAATTCAACATACCAAACAATCAATAAAAAATAATATCAGGATAACTAATCTTGATATAATTAATCTCAGTATAACTAAACTTGACATAAATTGTCTTCAAACCAAACGATCCCTAAATCTTTTTGAAAATCCTAACACGATTAATGAGAGAGATATAAATAATATTCTCTACTAACAATGTGAAAGGTCGAAATTCCACCAAAATTCTATCCACCCCTTTACCTGTTCTTCTCACTATTGTTGGCTCTCCCTGATCACAAACAAAAAGAAGAAAAGAACCTGGAACGCCCTTGTGCACGTTGGGAATAGTCCGTCACTGTACTATAACGGTTTCAATTAAAAGAATGACTTCACAACTCCAACACAATGAACAAAGTTTGTACCCTTGTTAGTTGGATGATGGCTCAACTTTTATTTTGTTTCATTTTTTTCATTTACCGAAACAAAGAAGTTAAAATGTTCTTTTCCTTTTTCCGTCATCACAAATGCCACTCTTTTTTAAATTATTATTAGGTTTTAAAGTCAGAAACCGATCCAAAATTTAAACTTGATAGTTCAGTCTTTATTAATGATCTTTTCGGTGATTATTGTTCACGTATATGTCTGTAACGACCCAGCCCGCTAGTGATATTGTCCGCTCTAGGCCTAAGCCCTCGTGAGTTTAAAATGCGTCACTAGGGTCTAAGGTTTGTTAACTTATATACCCAGCATCCCTTTTGAGTTTTGTCGGTGTGAGACTCTGTCTAAAGTCTGGTGTTACATACACCCCCTCTTATGACTAACGTCCTCGCTAAGGTTTGCCCCACCGCATGGATTCACCTAGACTCAGCACTTAGGTTTGCCCAGCCTAACTGAGATTTGCCTAAACTCAGTTGAACTCGGACCCACCACCGACAATGCTGACACAAGACTGGTTCTGATACCATCTGCAACAACGTAGCCCGTTAGAGACATTGTCCGCTCTGGGCAGCCCGCTAGAGATATTGTCCGCTCTGAGCCTAGGCCCTCACGGGTTTAAACGCGTCACTAGGGTCTAAGGCTTGTTCACTTATATACCCAGCATCCCTCTTGTATTTTGACGATATGACACTCTGTCTAAAGTTTGAGGTGTTACAATGTCGAGCCCGTGGCCTGCTCTAACCCATGCATGCTTAATCTATTATGTTCGCTCCTTTTAGTTTAATAATTCGTTATATATTTTCCAGAAACAACGGCATATAGGCATTCTCATATGCCATTTGTATATATAACTAGAAACAGTGTGCTGGCTTGGTGCAATTTTCTTCTACTACAAGATTTATAAGCTGAATAATTTAGAACTTGACTTAAATAGTACTATTAGTTTATTTTAATCGATTATTATAGAAGGTTAATTTACTATAGCTTTAAATTACCAAATCAGGATTAATTATTATAGACTATATTACTTATTGCTATAGGTCATCTTAATCTGTTGGTATAAACAAATTTACATGTTGGCCAGTACCTATGCTAATGAAAGTGAGCTGGTATCTGATGGCACATGAAAGGTGCGCACAAACTGGTTCGGACATCATTGTCATTTAAAAAAGAAAAGGGGCAACTTATGCACCACTTAGGAAATATTTCTGTTAAAGATAGCACGTTCATTTGATTAAGATTTATGATTCCTTAATTGATAGGCAAATCCTGGTATGCCACTATCGCTTAGGAATTCCCAAATACTTGGTACTACAAGACAAGTTTTTCATTAACAACCCTTTGCTATCACTAGGCATAAATAGAAAAGCTAGGTTCTTCATATTTTTAGATAATTAGGACATCTCTTAGCTTGGCAATTCTTGATCTTCCCAAATGCATCCAGCTACATTTGATTATTGGTATGAGTTCTAAACAAATATCCCATTGATATGAACTTATT
This sequence comes from Nicotiana undulata, assembly GCA_005239495.1. Classification (NCBI taxonomy): domain Eukaryota; kingdom Viridiplantae; phylum Streptophyta; class Magnoliopsida; order Solanales; family Solanaceae; genus Nicotiana; species Nicotiana undulata. The sequence goes on along the minus strand of MDKH01215957.1, from coordinate 10,137 downwards.
TAAAGAAATTATGACAAGACTTAGCCCATGCATATTCTGGAATAAAATAAAATATATATCATTGACAAATCTTGAATAAATGAGTACATTTGATGGGAGCCTTTGTCTCTCAACAATTAATAAAATGGTCCCAAAATATTAGTTGGCTGCTACCATCAAGCTTTGTTATGTCTTCACACATAATTGAACCGAAACTATCTGAAATTTGGAACTTGTGAATTCATTGAACCTAATTCTTGGACCACGTCTTCACTCTTTTCCTTTTTTCCATCATCATATTGAAAAGTCCCTCCTCCCTTTAATTCAGCTTCTCATGAAATAATTTACTATAGTGGTCTGCGGCCAGGTTTTTTTTACCCCAAAAGAGAAGGTAACAAAGTTTCTCACAACTACAAGAAAGAGTGTTTTAGGAAACAATAGAGCAAAAAAATTTTAGACACTCAATAGAGGATTTTTTTTTTCTTTAAAAAAAAGGGGAAAAAAAAGGTGAAAGGGAGAATGAAGCAAAAGAAGAATTATTAGGTTACTATTTTCTTGCAAGAGGAGATCCAAGATTGAGCCTCTTACTCAGCTTCCACATTTATAAGGGAGAAAGAAATTTGTAGTACATACCCTTACTTTATTGCTATCCCCACCTCTCCTTGTTTTCCTATTCATTACTCATAACATAATTCTTCTTCATATCCCCATAGCCTCTTTTCCATTTTCTTTGAGAAACAAAGAAGAAAAAATGGGGAGAGGAAGAGTGGAGTTAAAGAGAATAGAGAACAAAATCAACCGTCAAGTGACTTTCTCTAAACGTAGGAATGGTTTGCTGAAGAAAGCTTATGAACTTTCAGTGCTATGTGATGCTGAAGTTGCTCTCATCATCTTCTCTAGTCGTGGAAAACTTTATGAGTTTGGTAGTTCAGGGTATAATATATATACTAAGCTTTTTTGAACTGTTTTATACCTGAATATGTGTGTCAAGTTTACTTGTATGGTTTTTAATGGCTAATTCTTGATATGGGTTTCTCTTTAAATCAACAAAAGATTACAACTTTATGTTTGTTTTCATTTGGGGTGGGTGGGTTTGTGTTTGTGTTTTTAGTTTATGTTGGAGTGGGTTTAAGCCTAATATAATTAGTCTCTGACTCTTCTTTTTTTCTTTTTGCTAAATTGGTATTGGTTTTTGCAGTGCTTTACAGAAGCACCAACTTATTTTATCTATTGTCTCGTAACTTTGGAGTTAGTTTTTTGTTCTTCAGATTTGGATCTCTCTTGAGTTTTCTTTCTTTTTCTCAGTTGTATGTTTGATCAAAACCCATGAGATTGATGATCTATATGAGTAGATTTATCCAATGGGGAATTGACACGTTTCATCAATATATGGTTTGAAAACTTCCACAAAAACAAATTAAAAGATCAGAGTAAGGACTGACGAGGTGTTAAGTGTTTGTGCTTCAGAAACTTCTCCAACCCTTTTGGACAACTGTACATAAAGATCTAGGGTTTCTCTCCATTTTGTTCCTACTACTACTATTAATTAATGCCCTTCCTTTTTCTTTTGTTTCTCTTTAATGCTTTTGCAGTTTTTGGGAGCTCTTATTAGTCCAATGGTTGTAAAAAATCAGAAAGTTTCAAACTTTGTCTTCTTACCTTTTCATCCTTAGATCTTGGGGTTTCTTCACTGATTTCTGCTACCATACTCATAGTTTTGTATTTTCTGTATAACTAAATCCATTGTGTAAAAGGAAGCATTGTGCACTGCACAACAAAAAGAGTGTGGCCTGCCTGTGAGAAAGGAATTTGTTCATATGCGAGATTTACATTTATCTGTTTTGCAGCTAGTATGATCTGATGCTACTTTCTATGTATGAAAATGAGTTTTCTTTTTCAATTCCCAAACCCCAAGAACTCATCCATCTAACATTTCTTTTATCTTACCATTTTGGTGAAACTTATTGGTGTGAAATGCTAGAGCTGTGTTTTAAGTCTGTAACTGAGCCTTAGATTCTAGAGCTTTTCCATATATTAGCAACTTTTCTTCCAGCTCATGTTCTTTGCAGAAATGATGAAACTGAGTACTTTTATTCCTATTCAACCCCTTAAACTTCTCACTGAAGGTCCTCTTTTCATTCTTTTGTTTATCTTTTCTTTCCTCTTCAGTGGCAGTGCAGGTTTTCTTTGCATTTATTATGCAAATGTATTGTTTTTCATTTTCTTCACATTTTTGACATCATTTCTTTATTCTTGTTTTGTATAAAGATTGCTTCTTTCTTTTTGGTATCTAGAAAATATCTCTGATTTTCTAACGTTTTTTATCCAAGAGTTTTATCAATGTTTGGGGTAAATCCAAGTATACTTATCTTCTATACTTTATTTTTATTTTAGTGTTGATAGCTTTTTTTTTTTTTTTTTTTTTTTTTTTTTTTTTTTTTTTTTTTTTTTTTTTTTTTTTTTTTTTTTTTTTTTTTTTTTTTGCTTATTTGATTTCTTCTTTCCCCTATCTGATATTGTAGATCTGTAGTGGCGAACTAAAATATTCTTGTCTTCATAATCACATTTTTACTATCATCACTTTTGTTTAGAATTAGGGTTTTGTATGGACATTGAAAATATCATGATCTTTGTTAGTGATGGCAAAAAGATCCTGATCCTTAGATTTAAGTACGAAAAGATATAGACCCTTATTAATATATGCTAATGTCTAAATGGTTTTGTTTATGTTTCTAATAATGCTTAAGGTATTGCAAAATGAATTTCTTTTTCCACTTTCCAAATATAGAAAGGTTGGAAGAAGTAAAAAGACAACCACTCCTGCTGTACTTATGGCCAATAAAATAAATATTAAATGAATAGAAATGAGAAGACTTTGCCATTTTAACCCATTGGCATGTCATCATGTTTCTTTCATTTCTTCCTCTTCTCCCCCAACTCCTTATGTACTCTTCCAGCTATTTGCCTTCACTGTTTTTTCCTTCTGCTGTGTATGCCTCCTTTTTTCCCATTGTATATTCAATAGTTTTCTTTTCTTTTAGAGTTTTTTGTTTTTTTTCCCCCATTTTTTGTTTAGGGTTGGTGACAGATTGTTAAATGGCATTAGCTTAAATACAGTGCAATTTTATTATCTTGAAAATGTTGTGAATATTGTAGTTGAAAGCTTGGTCCAAGCTCCATCCACCCATACACATTATTGAGTAGTGAGTATAGAAAGAGCCAAAGTAATTTTCTTTTTTAAGTAAAAACTTTTTGTTGCTCTCCCAAAAGAAAATGATTCATATTATTAATTTTTGGCAGAAAATAAGAAAAACAGGAAAAAAGAAAACAAAGAACAACCTAGAAAATTTGTTTTTTTTTAACAGAAAATTTGCTTTTGGTTAAGGGAAATAGTCTTTTTACTCAAAATATAGATTAACATTTGTCTTTGCATGGCTATAATGTGCAGGAAAGATTTCAATTTAACATTTTATTCATTCTTTAAATTTGTGGCAGAAAGTATCAATGGTTACTTGTGATTTAGGACTCTTTATAATTTTTAGATTCTACTGGCTTAATCCAGGATATCTGTGACAGTTTCTGTTAAGTGCTAAAGGCTGTACTTTATGGCATCTCTGTACAATTTATGAACTGACAGTGTGATGAAATTTTATGTATCATTTTGAACAAGATATAATATTGTAATAGTAATACTATTAGGGGTTGTTTGGCTGGGAAAGAAGTTGTTCCATGATTAATCATCCCGGGATTGTCGTGTTTTTTTACCCATATGGGAGGGTGGGATAACTAATATCGAGATAATTAATCATAGGATAACTTACGACCCCATTGTGTGTTTTAACATGTAGTATCATATTACCTGCCTTATTATTCGGGTTATTAGTCCCACTTAGCATGGAGAGAAGTGAAAGTCCTCTGTGTAAATCATGGCCATGGTGTATTTTAATGTCTCTTCATGTGTCATCTAATACTTGTAACTTGTAGCTGCTAAATTCCTTGTAGGAGAATTGATTGTTGTTTAGAGTAGTAACTTACCAATCTGTTAGCTAGCATTTTCTTGGAGTTTGTCAAGAACATTTTGTAGCTATTTGTGAGTTGTAATAACATATTATAAATTGTAGAACATGTTTGTTTAGACTTTGATTATTGTGTTTTATTCTGTTGGCAGTATCACCAAAACCCTTGAGAGGTACCAACGTTGTTGCCTTAATCCTCAAGACAACTGCGGTGAGAGAGAAACACAGGTGAATTTGCAGCTTAATGTTCTATGTTGCCACACCAATTAATCAAAATTTATGTTTTTTCCTAAGCATAACTTGTTTTCGTTGTAAACATAGAGCTGGTACCAAGAGGTCTCAAAACTAAAGGCCAAATTTGAAGCCCTTCAAAGAACTCAAAGGTTATGTCAATTGCTAACTTATTCAGACACATCTTGGCACCTTAATTATGTTGTACATAAATGTAGCAACACTGAAAATAAACCAAAATAATTTCGTGACAATCCATTAGAAAAAAAATATTGTCGAAATTTCTGAGATGTTATTTTGATGCATGAAGGCACTTGCTTGGTGAAGATCTTGGACCACTGAGTTTGAAGGAGTTGCAAAATCTTGAAAAACAACTTGAAGGTGCACTTGCACAAGCTAGGCAGAGAAAGGTAATGATTGTGATCTTTCAATATAATTAATTGCTTTTACAACTAAATTTTTGTATATGAATTGTATCTACATTTGTATTGGCTAAAAGAAAGGACATCTAAATTTGATCACAAAGAAATACAAGGAAGGTATATGCAATAAGGACACAAGAATCAAAATTTATAAATTAAGAAAATTCCGGAAGAATTAAAATGTACCTATACGTTTTTCAAACTATCATTGTTTGACATAATATGTGGACCTCTAAAGGTTTTTTATTTTTAATTAATAAGCATTGTTTTCTCTGTGTAGACACAAATAATGGCGGAACAGATGGAGGAGCTCCGTAGGAAGGTAAGTCAAAATATGCAGAAAGACGATTACTTTGCTTTGATCAATACAAACAAATTAGAAATATGATTTTTCCTAATTATCACAATTATAAATTTAATTTGTTATAAAAGATGAAATGGATGCAAAAGATTGGTGATTAAGAGTTGGAAGGGATTTGAAGGCCTAGAATCTTAAGAACACTAGATTCCATCTTTTTGTGTCATGGTGAGTGATGAGTACAAACCACATTGTGATGAGAGCGGTTAATTCATTTCGTGAGACACACTGTGGAGTCAATAGCCCTATTACTGTAATAATCTATTTTGACATGATAATGGATTATGTTGTCAGGAGCGTCAACTCGGTGACGTCAACAAGCAACTGAAGATTAAGGTTTCTTTGGAACTATCATCGGTATTCATTCAAACTTGAGAAATATATATATATATTTCTGCTGCTTTGTGGAGTCTATATATAGTAATGAAGAGTTTGTTTTCTTATATTGGCAGCTAGAGGCAGAAGGACAAGGACTTAGAGCTCTTCCATTTCCATGGACTTGTAATGCATCAGCTGGAAGCAGCAGTTTTGCTGTCCATCCTTCTCATCAATCAAATCACATGGAATGTGAACCTGATCCAGTACTTCAAATTGGGTATACCTACTACATTTCATCATATTTCCTTCAGACTTAAATTTCCAACTTCCCTTTTGTTTTTCTATAGGGGGAGGGGAGAGGGGGTTTATGAATTTTCTTAACCCCTCTATATGTTGAATTTTGGTCTCAAGAATGATGTTATGGATCTGCACGTTCATAACATATTGAAAGGGTTGGGCTTAAATCAGGTACAATATATTGTACTTATCCCAAAAAAGAACTATTTTAGGTTGCTTTAATTTCCTTCTAAACCTAGTATTCTGTAAGATGAAACTTATATTCAGGAGTAGTGGAAACTATGGTCGGATCAGTTCAATACTACCTATCATCTTCATCTTGTCAATCTGAAGGGAATATTAATCTGGAATGTTCGTTTTACAAACAGATATCATCACTACATGGCTGCAGAAGGAGCCTCAGGGTCAAGGAGCATGGCCGTTGAGAGTAATATTATCCATGGTTGGGGCCTTTGATTTCTAATTCCCACTTAGCTTCTCGATATAGTATAAGTTTTTCCTTCAAGTTTTTCGAGACTAAAAGCTCAGTGACATATTTATGATTTGAAGTGCTTGTCATATAATGTATAATTTGAGTAAGGGTTTTACACACTGCTGTTTAACTTCATATACTTTCCTATTTTCTCACCAAATTAAGTGGTAATGCATAGTTTGACTAAACAAAAGCAAATGACATGTAGCATTTATAAAGTCAAAACTTTTAGGGAATATTTCAGAGACCTCCTTTGTGGTTTGGCCTAATAATATTAACAGGATGGGATAGCTAAGGATTACTTTCTTGAGAACCTTCTCACTATTATCCTTTTTCTCGAGCATAACGTTATTATATATATTGTACAAAAAGCATGGGTTTTTCTCTGTTGTGATGTAAGGTGGCAAAATAATGCGAAGATATCAATGTTATCCAAAGCCGGCAAACCCTTCGACAATTCAAAACGCAATTTGTAGGAACTCTGCTGTTACAATCTGAATTTCCCACCGTCGGGACCGTGATGACGGCCTAACGTTGACCCCCCTAGGCAAGCCAACGTGAATATTTAATTTGCTTTGTTCCTTTATTATTATTCAATAACAGGTGAAATACAACACTAACATAAATAAAAGTACAAAAGGAAGCAAGGTATATAAACTCAATTAATGCCGTACGAACTTCACGATACCAATCCCAGAATTTTGGAGTCACAAACTCACGGACTGTCTAAGAATAATACATATAAAAGTCTGAATGAAATAAGTACATCTGTTTCTGAAATAGCTAGAACATAATACAAAAGAAGTAGGAGGGGACGCCAAGGCCTGCAGACGCCAACAAGACTACCTCGGTGTCTCCACGTGGACTGAAGGCAGCCTCCTCGCTCTAAGGTCCGTAGGGTCTTGTACCGGGATCTGCACAACAAAAATGTGCAGAGTGTAGCATCAGTACAACCGACCCCATGTACTGAGTAAGTGTCGAGCATAACCTCGGCGAAGTAGTGACGAGGCTAGGACACGACAACCAAAACAACCTGTGCAATTTAATAACATTTGGAGAAAATAATAATAACAAGAAGTAAACAGTTAAGTACAACGGAAAGGGGAACATGCTAGGGGAAGATATATCAAGTAATGATAATAACGAAGTAAGACAAAAATTAAAATATCAACTTGAACAACAGAAAATGACATCACAGAGATAACCGTGCACGGCATCACCCTTCGTTCTTTTTCTCTCATCCTCACCAAATAGTAAATGCAAATGCACGACATCACCCTTCGTGCTTTTACTCCCTTCCTCACAATAAATCAATAGAAATGACACGACATCACCCTTCGTGCTTTTAATATCATAATATGGCACGACAACACCCTTCGTGCTTTTACACTCTCATCCTCACGATAATCAATACACGGCATCACCCTTCGTGCTTTACACTCTTCCTCACCCAAACAATATCAATAACATAAGTCCGGCAAGGAAAATCAACAATATGAACCACAATAATAAATCATAACATCCCGGCATGGAAAACAGCTATAACCAATCTCACTCAAGTACATATCTTCACATAGAATTTCTCAACTGAAAACAATGCTCAACTCTAGTCAATACCAAGCATTTCCACCAATATGAATAACCACAACGTGAAACTCAAGCAATAATAAAGTAATAATCAATGAAAAACCACATAATTCATAATATCCGACTCACTGGCATGCTTGACAGCAACGTGTAGGTACTCGTCACCTCACCTATACGTTGAACATGATACTAACGTATAGCAAATAGGACACACCACCTATTCCCTCAAGCTAAAGTTAGGCCAAACACTTACCTTGACTTCCACGACCAAAATCAAGCCTCAAACACCGCTTTCCCTTTTGAACTTAACTCCAAATCAATTGTATCTAGACATAATTGACTTACTAACATTAATAAACGCTGAATAATTCAATTCCAATGCTTAATTATAGGTTTTCTAGCATTCTTCCCAAAAAGTTAAAAATCGACCCCAGACCCGCTGGTCAAAAGAGGTTCGGACCAAAAAACCCGATCACCCATTCACCCACGAGCCCGAATATGTAATTAGTTTCGGAATCCGACCCCAAAACGAGGTCTAAATTCTAATTATTTAACAATCCCTAACTCTACCCAAATCCCTAATTTTCTACCCTTAAGAACATGATTTAGGCTTAGAAATCTAATGGGTGTTAATGAAAATTGAAGAAAACAAGTCTAAGAACACATACCTATGGGTTTGTGGTGAAATCCCCCTTCAAGAATCGCCCAAGTTTGAGTTTAAGTGAAAAAGTTATGAAGAAATCCCGTCTGTTTACTGTTTTTAAAAGACTAGGCAAAAATTAGCATATGCGTTCGCGACCAGATCAGCGTGTTCGCATAGGCTCCCCTCCCCTACCCTTCGCGTTCGCGTCCAAAGGGGCGCATTCGCACAGTGTTTGAACTACCCAGCCCCCTTAATATTCTATGCGTTCCCGACTACCAGGGTGCGTTCGCGTAAAGTAACATCCTAAGGATCTGCGTTCGCACCTGGTCCTATGCGTTCGCATAGAGCAATTCTGGCCCCCTCCCAATTTGTGCTCTGCGTTCGCATGGGTTACCATGCGTTCGCATAGAGCAATTACCTGGACACCAGCAACAACCCAAAAACACCAGATTTTCTAAGTTCAAAATACTCCGACGCCTATCCAAAACTCACCCGAGACCTCGGGGCTCCAAATCAAACATGCACACAACCTCAAAATCATCCTACGGACTTACTCATGCGATCAAATCGCCAAAATAACACTTTAAACAACGAATTTACCCTTAAAATCAAAGAAAATTTCCAAAACTTCCAAAGTATCAAATTTCACAACTACGGGTCCGAATCACGTCAAACGACTTCCGTTTCTTACCAAATTTTACAGACGAACCATAATTATCATATTGAACCTGTACCGGGCTCCGAAACCAAAAAACAGACCCAATACCATAAATTTCAAATATAATCAAATTTCTAAAATCTCTTATATTTTTAGAAAAACAATTTCTTTCAAAAATTCATTTCTCGGGCTTGGGACATCGGAATTCGATTCCGGGCATACGCCAAGTCCCATATTTTCCTACGGACCCTCCGAGACCGTCAAATCAGGGATCCGTGTCCGTTTTCCCAAAATATTGACCGAAGTCAACTTAGATCAAAATTTTAAGGCAAAAACTAGCATTTTCTCAGTTTTTCATATAAAAGCTTCCTGACTACACGCCCGGGATGCGCACGCAAAATGAGGTAATATAAAAGGAGGCTTTCAAGTAAAGGTGGATAAAGGGCCGGTTCAACCCGGGACCGGACCGGCCCAGACCGGTTCAAACCGGGACCGGACCGGCCCGGATCATAAGGGGCCGGGGGGGGGGGCTGGGTTAAGGGGTTAGGGGGGTTGGAACGGATTAGTTTTGTAAAACGGGTAACCGGACCGGACCAACCCGGTTCGAATGAACAGTACCTGAACCGATTAAACCGGCCCGGCCCGGCCCGGTTTAACGGTAAATTTTTTTTTTGTTTTTTTTTAATTTTTAAAATCTTGTGGGCCCCACTAGCCGTTGGCAACGGTCACCCATGGCAGGGATCCGTTGCCTAACGGATTATTTGCAAAAATAGCCCATTTTTTCTTTAAAAATTAACCTATTTTCAATTTACAAAATTAACCTTCTCTAAAACTATAAATAACCCCCCCTCTTCTTCATTTCTTCACTCAACTATCATTTCTCAATCTCAATTTCTCTCATTCTCATTCTCCAATTTTCAAGACTTCAAGTCTTCAATTCATCGTCTAATTTTATTTGGCTCTTTTATTTGGAATTTAATTTATCGTGTTTTATCATTCGGATTTTGAAGTTTGAACAATTGAACTTCAAAATTGAAATACTTGCTTGACGTTTGATTTGGAGTTGCGTAATCATCAAGTTCTCAATTTACTGCCGAATTCGGTGCACTCTCTCAAACTCTTTCTCTTATTTATTATTTTATTTGCATATTTAATT
>ML282410.1:1238-12097 GCA_005239495.1 Nicotiana undulata | reverse complement strand
CATTTATACTTGTTATGTTTCTTTTAGTTTCTACGCATTAATAGCCTTCACAGTACCGATTTCGTGGTGGAACAACAGTTAAACCTAGCCTGGGGATAAGCCGGGCCACAACAAATCAACCAACACTCACATGCCCGTCACTTGGCGAGTGTAGCATAGTAACTATCATCAATTAGCATGTACATTGGGGTCTTGAACCCCTTAGTTCCAAGGTTAAAGCCGTTACTTACCTCGAAACCGGCTCAACTCTACTTCGCCGGGCCCTTTCATCGAGAATCGGCCTCCAAATGCTCCAAATCTATCAATAATCAATTACATAGAGTCACAATGTGCTAAGGAACAATCCCCAAATCAAAATTTAGCAAAAATACCAAAAATCCCGAATTCGGTCAAAACCCGGCCCGCGGGCCCATGTCTCGAAAGTCAGAAATTTTCACAACATTAGGTTCCTTGTCTTTTCCCGAGTCTAACCATACCAAGAACACGAAAATCGGACCTCAAATGGTCCTCCAATTCCCCCATTCTTCTTCTCTTAAACCCAAGCCCTAACCACCATTTTTCTACTGTTTTTACCAAAGATTTCAACCTAAAATCGTTCTTAATGCACAATATAACGAGTTTTGAGTCCAAGAAACTTACCTCCTTGAAGAAACAACGAAATCCCTCTTCAAACCCCTTCAAAACCTCCAACCCTTGTGTAAAAATGGTGAAAGAAGACAAATTTCGCGAAGGCTGCCCTTTTATAGGTTCTGCCCAGGCATTTCCGCAACAACGCTGCTTTTCTCGCACCTGCGACTCCGCAGGTGAGACATTTTAACCGCACCTGCGAAAACCACTTAACCTCCCAGACTTCGCGCCTGCGATACCCTTCCCGCACCTGCGACATCGCAGGTGCGGACTTCCTTCCACCCCTGCGATGAATTCCGCCCCTGCACCTTCACTCTCGCGCCTGCGATGTCCGCACCTGCGGCCCAAGCATCGCAGGTGCGATCGCACCAGCAGTAGCAGCTTCAGCTGCATTTCAAGTTCCAAATTCTCCGTTTAACGCCCGAAATCAAACCCGAGCCCCTCGGAACCCCAACCAAACATACCAACATATCAAACATGGTTATTCAAATTTTGTCGAGCTATTAAAACACCAAAAACAACATCAACACCATAAATTCTCATCCAATTCAAGCCTATGATTCCCAAAAACTTCCGAAACACGCATTTGATCAAAAACCCAACCAAACCATCTCCGAATGACCTGAAATTTTGCGGGCAAGTCCAAAATGACCTAACGAAGCTACAGCAACTCTCGGAATCCCATTCCGACCCTCGGATCAAAATCTCGCCTATCAACCGGAATTCGCCAAAATACTAACTTCGCCAATTCAAGCCTAATTCTACACCGGGCACCCTAAAAATATGCTGAACACACTCCTAAGTCCCAATTCACCTAACGAAGCTATCCGAACCATAAAATCCGCATTCCGAGGTCGTTTACCAATAAGTCAACTCTGGGTTGACTTTTCCAACTCTAAAGCTCTTGTTAGAGACTAAGTGTCTCAATCCACTCTATTTTAACTCCGAACCCGAACCAACCAACCCCAACACTTCATGAACAGTCTAACCGAGCTACTACAAGACAGAAATAAGGGAATAGATGCGTATACTGCGTAACGACGGACCGGGTCGTTGCACTTCCCAAGCTTGGATGCTCTCTAATGGAAGTTGATGGTGGGTAAAATAAAGAAAACCCCGTAATTTGGACATTTAAAAGGGGATGGCAACAGTGATTTCCGCACCTGCGAGCAAAATCACCACCCCTGCGGAAAAGGGCCTAGGACCCTGGCATCGCGCCTGCGGAGAAGCAGTCCGCGCCAGCGGTCCTGCTCTTGCGGCCTGGAGCTCGCACCTGCGGACTTTGGGCAAGGCGGCTGAGGTCGCGCCTGCGCAGGGGTTTCCGCACCAGCGGACCCACCCCTGCGGAATTTGTTTCGCACCAATAGAGGCTCCGCACCTGCGAGGCTGGGACCGCAGGAGCGGTCCCGCACCTGCGGCTGGGCAACCACACCTGCGGTCACACCAGCAACAGCTGCACCAACAGTTGTTTTAGCTGGTTTTTGGCCTCGTGTGGTGTCCGAGAGGCACCTGGGCCCACCCGAGCCCCCGTCCAAATATACCAACAAGTCTGTATTCATGATACGGACTCGCTCGAACTTCCAAAACATGGAAAACGATAACGAAACTCAAAATTCCACCCCAAAACCAAATTGAATCAAAACTTAAGAACTTGAAATTCTAGAATTCACTTCAATGCGCCGAACCGGCCTAAACTACTCGGTATGACTTCAAATTTTGCAGACAAGTTATAAATGACATGACGGAACTATTCCCGGTCTCGGAATTTTATTTGGACCTCGGGAACATAAAATCGCCTTTCAAGCCAAATTTCAAATTCTATAAAAACCTCAAAACTTCATTAACTCCAATATTCCTCATTTTGATCCGAAACCAATCAAATCAAGTCTGTTTCTTACCAAATTTCGCAGATAACTTATATAACACATATTGAACCTGTTCCGGGCTCCGAAATCAAAATACGGGCCCGACAGCACAGGTTTCACATCAAGGTTCATTTTCATAAGCCTTTAATATTTTCATAAAATAATTTTTGTTTAAAAATTCATTTCTCGGACTTGGGTCCTCGGAATTCGATTCTGGGCATACGTCCAAGTCCCATATTTTCCTACGGACCTTCCGGGACCATCGGATAATGGGTCCGGGTCCGTTTACCAAAAATGTTGACCAAAGTCAACTTTATTCAATTAATTATCAAAAATTTAACTCTTAATCAAGTTTCCCCATAAAGTCTTCCCGGTTACGCGCCCGGGTTGTGCACGCACATCGAGGTGAGATTAAAGGAGGCTTTCGGGGCCTCGGAACACAGTCAGAATTAGATGCACATAAGATGACCCCTTTTTGGGTCATCACAATCTGAGAAATACAAACAGCGAGCACATTAGCATTCATTTTTGCAGTATGATAACGAAAGAAATATTTTTGAAGTTTGCACCGCTATGCATCAAAATAGGGGTAATAATGTACATACTGTAAATGAATCAGCAAGGTTATGCTCCTGTAGGAAATGGTCCATCTACCACATGCCATCAAGTGTTTTCAACGTATTGGTTTTGGGGAGACCAACTATGTTGATCAACAATATGGTATTTCCAAGTACCTAAACACATGTAGTGGGCAGTTGCAGCCAGTGGGTGCTGAGCAGTATTGGCCCCCAGAACCACTTAAAATGGTGTGTAACAAGTCTTATTTGCGTAAATTAGAGGTGCAGAAGAGAACGCGTATACGGAACCAAATGGATGTTAGTGATACCGTTTATGCACGCAAATGTGGTATATGCTCGCAAACAAGACACGGCCGTCGAAAATGTCCTTCAGCTAGTTTGGGTGACAATAATAATCAAGATCGTGGTGAAAAACATTATGTGTATTTTATTAAATGATAATTTAATAAAATTATGTGTATATTTAGCGCGGTTAAATACTACGTTAATTATGTGTGTTGTCTTGTCGAACTGAAAAAGCTGACCAGCTGCATAAAGCTGTCTTGTACACATCATGATATTTAACACGAAAAACATAGCGCGATTAAATAGTATGTTATGTGTATATTTAACGTGGTTAAATACTACGTTAATTATGTGTGTTGTCTTGTCGAACTGAAAAAGCTGACCAACTGACATAAAGTTGTCTTGTACACATCATGATATTTAACAAGCAAAACATAGCGCGATTAAATAGTACGTTATGTGTATATTTAACGCGGTTAAATACTACGTTAATTATGTGTGTTGTCTTGTCGAACTGAAAAAGCTGACCAGCTGACATAAAGATGTCTTGTACACATCATGATATTTAACATGTGTATATTTAGCGCGATAAAAGAGTACGTTATGTGTATATTTAGCGCGGTTAAATACTACATTATGTGTGTTGTCTCGCCTATAAATAACAGGCTCATTCTAGTTATTTTGTGCGCTAAAAAATTACTAATAGCTAATCTTTCATTAAAAGCAAGGTTTTTTTAACGCACAAATGTCTCACCTCTTTATACACCAAGGTGCAAGTGTGGAAAAAGATGCATGATGCAAAATTATTAGGATAATGGTGAAGTTGGACGCCGCTACTGGCACTGTGTGAACCAGTTTTATAAGGTTTCCGACGAACCTATTTGCGATTTTGAGGAATGGGTTGATGAACCATGTTATCAGGAATGCTACAAAGAATCTTTGCAGCATCTTCATAATTTGTGTTTAAGACAATGGGAACGTGAAAGAGAAAATAAAGAGAGGTTGCGAAGTTGAAGGCGAAACTGAAAGAGGTAGAAGAAGAAAAAAAATCCCAATGGGAACGTGAAAAACAACATAAATGGGAACTTTCGGAGTTGAAGGCGAAACTGAAAGAGGTAGAAGAAGAAAAAAAATCGGAAGAACAATTTAAGTGGTTGGAGCAGAGAATAATGGGCGGCCGAGACTAAACATTGACATGTATGTGTTTAGTGTATTTTTCCCATGTCATGTATTTTTATTATGTTGGCCTGCTATGTTTGTGTTTGTGTTGTAGTAATGTTTTCCTTGTTTTTGTACTGAACTTTATTTTAATTGGACTGGAAGTTAAGTTTTAATGCTTGTGTTGTTATATGAAACTATCTAATGAAAGGGGAAATAAAAATGTAATGGGCATATTATATAAAAATTGTTGTTAATGTGTACAAAAATATTATTTACACCAAATACAAAAAAAAAGGAAGGCCGAATCAATGTGTCCCGCATCCGGTGTGCCTCAACGCAGCCGCTGGCCTGAGGCGCAGCCCATCCCGCCCGGGTACGCTATCGGGATCATCATCATCAAGTCGTCTCCTTATAGTCGGATGCGGCGCAGGATGATAGGTATCAGTGGTGCTGTCAAGATCGATATAAGAGGCCGTCGATCCAGTAGAAGCCTACATAAGAATAGAAAGCTCAGTATAGAAAAGTATATAATAATTCACAACAATTTAAATTGTCTTACCATGATCTCGTCTAGCTCCTGAATGTAATCATCAGTTGCAGCCACGTCAGCATCGCATGAAGCCTTAAAAGGAAATTAATAAAGTTACAGAAAATAATTAAGTTACACTTAAAGCAAATTTAAATTCAATACTAATAAACTCATACCTGCGCATGTGATGATGAGCCATAACTCAGTCGGCGCCCACTATGCAAATCTCGGATCAGTCGATCCTCATCAGCGGTAGACGGGCCTGGAAAGTATCTAGCCCAATCCACTCCTGGAATATTCGTGCCCGTGATCAATAATTGACCTGACGGGGTCACCTGCGAATTCACTGGAGTGGGATGCATTCCAAGGCTGTAAGACGGCATGTCTGTCTCATGTATGCCACCTTCTAGATCAAGAGCAACATCATCAGCAGGAGCCTCAACGCCCCCTTGCTGGGGACCACCTCCTCTCCGTCCACGACCACGTCGTCCGGCACCCTCGCCTCATCGGGCACCACCATCTCATCAGCCACGACCACCTCGTGCGACACCACGACCTCGCTCGTACTGCCCTGGGTCCATATAATCAGGCTCGTGTGCCAAACACTGATCCGCTCGGGCTCGCTGCAGTGTCCGGGAAGCCACCTCTACAAATCGACGGCTATAATCCTGCATGGCCACAGGATCGCCGACATGACTCTGCATCTGCAGTCCCATCTGATAGACAGTATGTAATCCAATCGCTTGCACAATGTAAAAAATATAAACTACATATGTGGCACTAAATTACAGTTATATAATTAATAATAATAGAAAACATACCAGGGGCTCGTGTCTCCCGGCGTATGGAATGTACCGACCGCCGGATGAATGGGGTTCCCGATAAAAAGTCGGGTAACAAGGCAGTACCATGACATATAATCCTGAATAGGCACCGCCTGCATCTGCGTAGGTGGGATCAACTCATCTCGCCGGTCCCAAATATGCATCTGTGTCGTAAGCCATGTCATAAATGCGTTGTCTGCCCTGGAACGATCATCCCTCTGATAATGTAAAGCCTCCCATATAGGCGGCCTCAGTATATACTGCGGACGGCCAAACTGACGAATTACCCGCTCGGAGGCATGATGCTCCACAATATCGAGGCATATGATCGGGGAAGAAGTGCTCCAAATCGGTCGGCCGAACAAGCAATAATCTGGCAAGGTACCGATCAAATCGCCGTTGTATGATGTCCAGATGAACTATCAAATAAGAACACAAAACGTGAGTATGCGCAACACTAAGTTAATCTATACTAGGTAAGTTTAGGTACATATTTATCTGTGCGCCCTCCAGCAAATCCAACACATCCCTGCATAGGGGGAGATTATGATGAGCATCATACTCTCGTACAAGTCCACGGCGGAGAACCCACCTCCTGGCTAGAGGGAGAAACAGAGGTGCTACATTATGAGGTAACTGTGGTAGATGTGGCTGAAACTGCAGAAATCGCTCCCAGGCCCAAACCTAACATACAAAGTTGACGTAAGGTATAAGATTAATTCTAACTAGGTAGAATTGGAACTAATGAACATACTATTTGAATATGTTGTAACCTGTATAAGCGACAGAAAGCCACAAACATCTCTCTGTGTGCCCATGCAAGCCTGGCACATCTGCCTGTACAAGTATGCGAGAACAACATCACCCCAGTTGTATAAGGGTAAGTCATCTAGCGCGGCAATATGATNATAGAAGAAGCAACAACAACCTCGTATATTGGATAATATCCTCCTCCTCTGTCTCGTCAGTGATAGTGGGGTGGATTACCTCCAGGTACTCTCTAATAGGGGTCAATTGCATCCGACTGGCCCCCGACGATGCAGTATCGTCATGTGGCCTAAAACCCGTGAGCTTTTGCAGCATATCCAAATAATCCGCACGCGACAAAGATCTCATACGCATAGGCAGTGAAATGGGCAAGCCATCAGCGGGCAGGCCATATAAAACCTCCACGTCCTGCAGCGTGATGGTGGCCTCGCCAATGGGCAGGTGGAAAGTGTGCGTCTCTGGTCGCCACCGCTTAATCAACGTTGTGATCAAAGCCCAGTCGAGCTGCATCCGGTCGAACTGAATAATCCTATAAAATCCCGTGTCCTCCAGGCACTGGACTACACGGGGATGTAGATCTCTATCCCTCAAAAAATCCCACATGTCGTCCACTCTCCTAGCGCGGAGAGTCTGCTTCAGTACATGTCCGTCCTATATAAAAGCGGATCTATGATCGCCATGTAGGACTAATAGCTCACGAGAGTAAGGGCCGGGATGTATAGGCGGCACGTCTATGTCTTCAACTGTAAATTAAAACAACATTAATTGTATGTTTAATCTGTAAATTAAATAATAATTTTTTGAGTTACACAATTTTAGAGTTATACAATATTTATACCTATGGGTTCCATGCTCGATATTTGAGGCACAGTAGCACCAAACTATCATTAATAATTATGTGTGTCAAATTCAATATTTTTATAATTTTGTGTGTTTGTTTTATAATTAAATTATTAATTATTCCTTATTTAATTGTACAAAGTATATATATATATGGGTTTCCGGCTCGATATTTGAGGTCCAGTGGCACCAAATTATCATTAATAATTATGTGTGTCAAATTCAATATTTTTATAATTTTGTGTGTTTGCTTTATAATTAAATTATTAATTTTTTATTATTTAATTGTACAAAGTATAAGTATATATATATATATATATATATGGGTTCCAGGATCGATATTTAAGGCCCAGGAACACCAAATTATCATTAATAATTATGTGTGTCAAATTCAATATTTTTATAATTTTGTGTGTTTGTTTTATAATTGAAATTCATAATTTTAAATAACTTAATTGTACAAAGTTTATATTTGCAACTACCAGTATCAGATACTTAAACTAAAGGGATTCTACGCTAAAATACTACACTTAACTACGCTAATATTTAAGTCCGGATAAATGTAACATACTAGTTTCGCAAATAAAATACAAAACGAAATAGAACACATTCAAATCAACTAATATGCATTATTATAAAAGTTTCAACATAAAATAAACAAAAACACCTCAATTTAGTGTTTTCGGAAAGCAAATTGGTTGAATATCTACTCCGAAGTGGGACCTACGTTCTACACCTTTTGTGTGACGGGAGGGGCCCACAATTTTGTTTTTGTAACTGGACGNGGGGGGGACTAGAAATGGAGATTGGAGTTAAAAAAATGGGGAGGGGGCGGTCTAGTCTTGGGGAAGACGATGGGGTTTAAAAAATAGGGGTATAGCGTCGAGTATTTGGACGCTATACCTGGTGTCAGCTTTTTCAGCGTATAGCGCCCAGTATTTGGGCATTATATATATAATTGTCTCTTTTGTTTTTACCACCTATTTGTGTTCTTTTTGTCCAAAAGGACAATATTAAGGTTCCGGACTCATGTTTACTATTGTCAACTGACAGGAGTTTACAAAACGTAAAATAGATTATAAACTACTACTCGATCCGTTCCAATTTATGCGAACCTATTTTCTTTTTGGTTCGTTTAAAAAAGAATGACTCATTTCTAAATTTGGAATCAATTTAGCTTAAACTTACAATTCTACCTTTAATTTCTCAGTTTTAACCACACAAATATTCTGGGCCCCTTTTTTATTTGTTTAGGACCACAAATTTTAAAAGTCTTAATTTTTTCTTAAATTTCGTGCCCAGTCAAACAAGTTCATATAAATTGGAGGAGAGAGTACCTACTATGGCTACCAATTATGCAATTATCCAAGTCTATTGATACTCAACTCCTTTCAATAATTCAATTTGAAATATAAACATTAATTGCCGGAATATATATTCTCACTATGGGCTTTTGGTTTATTCAAATACGGTACTATTCTTGGTGAAGTAGAAAAAAAAAAGCGATTTTTTCCTTCCTATACCATTAATGAAACTTTATTACCAAATATGTGCATATTTTGTAAATTACCCACATGTGCAATGTTTTTCTACAATTTTTATACCATTCATTAATTAGTAATTAATAGGAGCTGAATCTTCCTAATATGGCGCGCTAAAAATCAGGAAGAGAATATCCTAATTGATTTAACGACCTTCAATTCAAATTTGAAACGGAAATCCTTTATCTTCAATTTAAAATCAAAGAACAGAGACTGTTTTCTTCAAAAACTCTGTTCTGCGAAATTTTTTCGTAAGCTACAATTCAAAAAAAAAAAGACGAAAAGCTTCATCAAATTGAAATCAAATTGTAGAAATCAGTTCGTCGATCCAGAAATAAAAAAGGCGACCAATTATTCAACAAAATCAAGTCAAATTGTAGAAACCAATACTGTCGATATTCTGTTCTTCATCTTTTTTTTTCTCAATCCACAAATCAAAAAATCGATATAATATAGAGCAATACCTCAGCAACAACACACAATCATGTCCAAAATCTCAATCATGCTACAATTGAATGGGAACTAGGATTGCTATGACAGATTTAGAGATTTTCAAGTTGACGGCATTGTGGTCGATGAGAATGCAAGCTACAATATGTTGATTTCTATGATTGCAGAGCAATTAATGATTGATACTTCAGAAAAAATTATAGAAATCAAGTACATTGTGAACGACAACTGTCCTCCAACGGATATTAGGAATGATATGGGGTTCGTGTGTATATGGAGACAAAAAAGGAGAATAAAAACTTAGGATCATATCCATTATGTATAAGTATACGAGAGTTCAATATGGAATTGACTATCACAAATGAGAACACAAGTGCAGGTTTGTTAAGTTTAAAATTGCATGGAATTCTGGTTTTACTGTAATATCTACAAAATTTCTACATTTATCTACAAATAAACTATAAATCAGTTTAAGGATGTGTAAAGCAATATTATTTTCAAGATTATCTATAAAATTACTACATTTATACTTGTAATGACCCGGTCCGTCGTTACACAGTATACGCATCTATTCCTTCATTTCTGTCTTGTAGTAGCTCGGTTAGACTATTCACGAAGTGTCGGGGTTGGTTGGTTCGGGTTCGGAGCGAAAATAGAGTGGATTGAGACACATAGTCTCTAACAAGAGCTTTAGAGTTTGAAAAGTCAACCCGGAGTTGACTTATTAGTGAACAACCTCAGAATGCAGGTTTTATGGTTCGGATAGCTTCGTTAGGTGATTTGGGACTTAGGAGTGTGTTCAGAATATTTTTAGGGTGCCCGGTGTAGAATTAGGCTTGAATTGGCGAAGTTAGTATTTTGGCGAATTCCGGTTGATAGGCGAGATTTTGATCCGAGGGTCGGAATGGGATTCCGAGAGTTTCTGTAGCTTCGTTAGGTCATTTTGGACTTGCCCGCAAAATTTCAGGTCATTCGGAGATGGTTTGGTTGGGTTTTTGATCAAATGCGTGTTTCGGAAGTTTTTGGAAATCATAGGCTTGAATTGGATGAGAATTTATGGTTTTGATGTTGTTTTTGGTGTTTTAATGGCTCGACTAAGTTTTCATAACCATGTTTTATATGTGGTAAGTTTGGTTGGGGTCCCGAGGGGCTCGGGTTTGATTTCGGACGTTAAACGGAGAAATTGGGACTTGAAATGTAGCTGAAGCTGCTACTGCTGGTGTGATCGCACCTGCGATGCTTGGGCCGCAGGTGCGGACATCGCAGGCGCGAGAGTGAAGGCGCAGGGGCAGAAATTCATCGCAAGAGCGGAAGGAAGGTCGCACCTACGGAGTCATAGGTGCGAGTAATTTACCGCTGTTGCGGAAATGCCTGGGCAGAACTATAAAAAG
>ML282409.1:37808-56498 GCA_005239495.1 Nicotiana undulata | reverse complement strand
CATTTCCATTCCTCCCTATCGCATGGCTCCTCCTGAGTTAAAAGAGTTGAAGGAGCAGTTGCAAGAGTTGCTTGACAAAGGGTTCATCAGGCCCAGTGTACCATCTTGGGGTGCTCCGGTGTTATTTGTGAAGAAAAAGGATGGTACGATGCGTATGTGTATTGACTACCGACAGTTGAATAAGGTGACAGTGAAGAACAGGTACCCATTGTCCCGCATTGATGATTTATTTGACCAGTTACAGGGGGGCTAGGGTGTTCTCCAAGATTGATCTTCATTCGGGCTATCATTAGTTGAAGATTCGGGAGCCGGATATCCCGAAGACTGCCTTCAGGACCAGATATAGCCACTATGAGTTCCTTGTTATGTCATTTGGGTTGACCAATGCCCTAGCAGCTTTTATGCACCTGGTGCACAACGTATTTCGGCCTCATATTGATACCTTCATCATCGTGTTCATTGATGACATTCTGGTATATTCTCGGTCCCAGGAGGACCATGAGCAGCACTTGAGGTCCGTGCTTCAGACATTGAGAGAGAAGAAGTTGTATGCCAAATTTTCTAAGTGTGAATTTTGGCTTGATTCTGTGGCATTCTTAGGCCATGTGGTATCTTCGGATGGGATCAAGGTAGACTCGAAGAAGGTAGAGGCGGTACAAAGTTGGCCCAGACCGTCTTCAGCTACTAAGATCCGCAGTTTCCTCGGTTTGGCTGGGTATTATCGTTGTTTTGTGGAGGGATTTTCATCCATTGCAGCGCCCATGACCAGACTGACCCAGAAGGGTGCACATTTTATATGGACCGAGGAGTGTGAGGAGAGCTTTCAGAAGCTCAAGACAGCCCTGATTACAGCTCCAGTGTTAGTATTACCCACAGGTTCAGGGTCCTATACAGTCTATTGTGATGCTTCGAGGATTGGCCTGGGAGCAGTGTTGATGCAGGACGGTAGGGTGATTGCCTACGCGTCCAGACAGTTGAAGGTGCACGAGAAGAACTACCTTGTGCATGATCTCGAGTTGGCAGCGATTGTCCACGCCCTGAAGATATGGCATCATTATTTATATGGTGTTCCCTGTGAGATATTCACGGATCACCGTAGTTTGCAGCACATATTCAGGCAGAAGGATCTCAATTTGCGCCAGTGTAGGTGGTTGGAGTTACTCAAGGATTATGACATCACTATACTATACCACCCGGGGAAGGCCAATGTTGTGGCCGACGCCTTGAGTCGCCGGGCGGAGAGTTTGGGTAGTTTGGCATATCTTCGTGCAGCTGAGAGGCCCTTAGCCTTGGATGTTCAGTCCTTAGCCAGTCAATTCGTGAGGCTGGATCTTTCTGAGCCTCGCCGGGTATTTTCTTGCATTGTTGCTCGATCTTCTCTTTATGACCGCATTCGGGAGCACCAGTATGAGGATCCCAACCTTCGGGCTCTTCAGGATAGAGTTCGGAAAAGTGATGCCAGAGATGTGACCATAGATGATGATGGTGTGATGAGGATGGGCCGTATCTGTGTGGCCAACGTAGGTGGGCTTCGGGAGTTGATTCTTGAGGAGGCCCACAGCTCGTGGTATTCCATCCATCCGAGTACCGCGAAGATGTACTAGGATCTGAGACAACACTATTGATGGCGAAGGATGAAGAAGGATATAGCAGTGTTTGTAGCCAAGTGTCTCAATTGTCAGCAAGTCAAATGTGAGCATCAGAGACCGGGAGGATTACTTCAGCAGATTAAGCTTCCCGAGTGGAAGTGGGAGCGGATCACCATGGACTTCGTGGTTGGACTTCCTCGAACCTTGGGGAAGCATGATGCTATTTGGGTGATTGTGGACCGGCTGACCAAATCAGCCCATTTCATTCCAGTGTTGACTACATATTCTTCTGAGTTTGTGCTGTCAACGAAGCATTTGTGACTTACTCTATTGTTGGTCTCGAAAAAGAGATTTCCATGGAAAATAATGCAACAGCCAGGACTGAAGGTTATGGGAAGATATTCCTAAAGATGACTTCCCGCAATGTGTTAATGCTCAACAACGTTCTTCATGTTCCTACTATTAGGAAGACTTTAGTTTCTACTTCTTTACTTGTGAAGAATGGATTCAAATCTGTATTTGTATCTGATAAAGTTGTTGTAAGCAACAATGAAATGTATGTTGGAAAAGTCTACCTCACGGAGGGTCTTTTCAAACTCAATGTAATGGTTGTTGATAGTATGAATAAAATTTCAGCTTCTTCTTATTTATTGGAGTCAAATGATTTATGGCATATTCGTTTAGGACATGTCAATTATAAAACCTTGCGGAAGTTAATTAATTTAGAAGTATTGCCTAAATTCGAGTGTAATAAGTCGAAATGTCAAATATGTGTTGAATCTAAGTTTGTAAAACATCCTTAGAAGTATGTTGAAAGGAATTCAAATCCCTTAGACATAATTCATACTGACATTTGCGATTTGAAGTCGACACCATCTTGAGGTGGGAAAAAGTATTTTATTACTTTTATTAACGATTGCACTCGATATTGTTATGTTTATTTGCTTAATAGTAAGGATGAAGCAATTGAAACATTTAAGCAATACAAGAATGAAGTGGAGAATATGAATCTCCGTTTGTAGAAATATGTTCAGAATATGGAATTATCAATCAAATTACTGCACCTTACACACCTCAATTCAACGGAATTGCGGAAAGAAAAAATCGGACATTAAAGGAAATGATGAATTCTTTATTAATAAGTTCCGGATTACCGCAGAGTTTATGGGGGGACGCTATCCTTACAGCTAACCGAACACTCAACAGAGTACCCCACAGCAAAACGCAATCTATTCCATATGAAAAATGGAAAGAAAGAAAACCCAACTTGAAATACTTCAAAGTGTGGGTATGTCTAGCAAAGGTACAAGTTCCTTTACCTAAAAGTTTTAAAATCGGACCAAAAAATGTAGATTCCATTTTTATTGGATATGCTACAAACAGTAAAGCATGCCTGTTTTTGGTCCATAAATCTGATAATCCCGAGATTCATGTTAATACAATAATGGAATCAATTAATGCTGAATTCTTTGAAAGCATCTATCCATATAAAACTGAATTCGAGTCGTTAAGTGAAAGACCTAAACGACCTCGGGAAGAACCAAAGGAAAATACTCCAAGTGTAGAAGAACCAAGGCGTAGCAAAACGTCAAAAAATATCTACTTCCTTTGGACCAGATTTTGTGACATTCTTGCTTGAAAATGAGCCTCAAACTTTTAAAGTAGCTATGTTTTCTTCTGATTCAGCGTTTTGGAAAGAGGCAGTCAATAGTGAGATTCAATCAATTTTGGATAACTATACATAGGAATTGGTTTATCTTCCTCCGGGAAATAAGCCTTTAGGTTTGAAATGGATCTTTAAATGGAAAATGAAAGCGGATGGCACTATTGGCAAATATAAGGCAAGACTTATCGTCAAAGGTTATAGACAAAAAGAAGGACTTGATTACTTTGAAACTTACTCGCTAGTAACGAGGATAACATCTATTAGGGTGTTAGTGGTATTAGCGGCCGTGTATGATCTTGAAATCCATCAAATGGATGTTAAACCAGCTTTCTTAAATGGAGAACCGGATGAAGAGATTTACATGGAACAACCTGAGGGTTTTGTGGTTCCTGGTAAAGAAAAGAAAGTGTGAAAACTTGTTACGTCACTTTATGGACTTAAACAAGCACCGGAATAATGGCATGCCAAATTTGACCAAACAATATCGGCAAGTGGGTTTAAAATCAACGAGTGCGACAAATGTGTTTACATTAAAAACACTCCAAGTCATGAAGTCATTGTTTGTTTATATGTTGATAATGAGCAAATGTATGGCAGATATAAATGCTACAAAGCGCATGTTGGCTAGCAAATTCGACATGAAAGACTTAGAAGTTGCTGATGTGATCTTAAGAATCAGAATTCAAAATACTCCACTAGGTCTAGCATTATCACAGTCTCACGACATTGAAAAGGTACTTGACAAGTTCAAGTATTTGGATTTCAAAATTGCCAAGACTCTAATTGACACGAGTTATGAACTTCAAAGGAGTGAAGGTGAAAGTGACTCACAATTGGACTATATAAGAGTATTGGGAAGTTTGATGTATATCATGAATTGTACGCGACCAGATATAGCATGTGCTATTAGCAAACTGAGTCGATTTACATGTAATCCCAATCAAATCCATCGGATGGCAATGAAACAAGTTTTGGGGTATCTGAAACATACTCAAAACTATGCTTTGCATTATAACAAATATCCCTCCGTGATCGAGGGATATAGTGATGCAAATTGGATCACCGGATCATCTAAAGTTAAATCCACGAGTGGATATATTTTCACAATTGGTGGTGGAGCAGTGTCTTGGAAATTCCGAAACAAACGTGCATCGCCCGTTCTACAATGAAATCTGAATTCATAGCTTTAGATAAGGCCGGTGAGGAAGCTGAATGGCTCCGGAATTTCTTGGAAGATATTTCATTTTGGCCCAAACCTTTGGCACCTATTTGTATACATTGTGATAGTCAAGCGGCAGGGCTGAGAGCATTATGTATAACGAAAAATCTCGTCATATACTACGGAGACACAATACTATTAGACAACTACTCTCTAGTGGTGTTATCACGATTGACTACGTAAAGTCAAGAGATAACGTGTCGGATCCACTTACAAAAGGCCTATCTAGATAGGCAGTTGAAAGATCATCAAAATGAATGGGGTTAAAGCCTAGGACAAGCCATCATGGCAGTAACTCTACCTAGCAGGCTAGAGATCCCAAGAGCTAGGTTCAAAGAGATCAAACAAAGTTATGAATGACGGTTCAACATTGTCAAACAACTCGACCCCATTCTCGTGATGAACACAATGTTCAAAATCGAGGTAAAGCATTACGGCTTTTTGATGAGTCAATAAAGCTTAAAGCTCTTTAATGATTTGCTAAGTCTGGAAGGATATGACCAGATAGTGTGTCTATAGGATTACACATTTTAAAATCACCTATGTGAGTGTGAAGTGTAAGCCGCTTTAAGGGGAATGAAAGTAAAGGCTTATTCTCTAAGCACTCATGAAACCAGGCGGTGTTCATGGCTGAAACAAACACAATCGTGAGAACCATAGATGGTTAAGGATTGATTGTGTTACTTATGTTGTCAAGGTATACAACAAAGCTCGACGGTTCAAATATATCAAATCTACCGATTGACCGAGTATATTCGATATAAGTTCACTACGGACAGTTCAAAAAGAGAAACCTACTTATCCAGATGCAATTTTTTCTTACATGTAAAACACACACGCATCCGTGCATTCCCTTAGTTTATTGTCATTCCCCATTCATGTGGGGGATTGTTGGGCTTTAAGCTTGGTGTAGCTTAAAGAGGGTGAACGGAAAATGGAGGAAAAATGAAATATTTGAGTTTCCCTCCTTGGCAAAGGGACATTGTCACATATTGGAGGAAGAAAAGACTTTTGATGGGTGTATATACAATTTCTCTTCTTCTAGCTCTAAAAGAGTTAATAAGAAGGCAAGCCTCGCGCCGTCGTCGTCGCTCGCTTGCTCGGCTCGGCCTCGACTTTGGCTTTGGATTTGGATTTGGTCAAAGATCGATTGATTGATTGATCTTTTTGGACAAAATTCCTTTCAATTATTTAATTAATTAATTAAATCAATTAACAAAAATTCAATCCGGAATAACCCATGACCCGCGACCCGGTCCGGTCCATTTTCATTCCTGAATTATTTTAAATTCATTTGTTGTTTCCCGCAATTTTCCCACATGTTCCAACAGTTATGGATGTTCTGAAAGGTTGCAACCCTTTTCAGAATCAGTGCCAAATGCTATGTAAATATGCCTTGAATTCAGAATTTTTACTTATTAAATTTTTTTATTATCGTCTTCTTCTGTACAATATTTTCCAGTGTGTTTTATGATCATTGGGTGGTTTGCCGTTCACCAAAGTTTTTGGAACCAATATGCTGGTGAGTTAAATTGTTATATCCTGTGAGGATAATATTCCAACACCTCAGGTACTTGAGGGGAATAATTTCCTTAAGGACACACTACGCATTCAGTGGGCTCGATTTATTCCTATACTGTTTTTCTGAATTTATTTCGTTAAACTGGTGTTACTAACTTTCTGTTTCTGTTTATATTTCAGAAAGTTTAATGATTTAATTGTTTATTATAGTAATACAGATTAAATAACAATAAGCTTGACAAATTAGCTTATAAGTAACTTTTTAATTTATCTATATCATTTGGCAATACCAAAAGTACTCATAAACTAAGTGCGTATAAGTCATAAGTCAAAAGTCATAAGTTGTGGTTATCCTTCGACTTACAATTATTTAGCTAATAAACACTTTAAAGTTTGACCAAGTTTTTTAAATTTATTTTCTCCCTAATATTATTTCATATAGTCCTTGAAATATCTTACTGAAATAAAACATTAGAACCCCTAATCTCTCGTACTTAAGTCTCTAGCCTTTTCACGACTTCTTTAAAACTTCAATATTATTTGCTATCATCAAGAGGTATCAAGATTCTAAAAATCCTCTACCATCAAATACCTTAACTATTTATTATCACTTTCAACACTTTTATCAAACACATAATTGTTTATTTAATTATATCAGTTTTAGTACTTACAAATATTTTTTAGCACTAGTGCTTATCAGCTATTTTAAATTAGTTAAATCAAACTAGCTCTAACTCCATTAACA
This sequence comes from Nicotiana undulata, assembly GCA_005239495.1. Taxonomy (NCBI): domain Eukaryota; kingdom Viridiplantae; phylum Streptophyta; class Magnoliopsida; order Solanales; family Solanaceae; genus Nicotiana; species Nicotiana undulata. Next base: position 49,758 of record ML282409.1, on the reverse strand, counting down.
TCAATAAATCAAACTGCACGTGATACAAGCTGATAACTAAAGCACCGGTTATATGTCTCTTTTCAGTACTTAAAAGGTTAATTACTTGATCTATTGGTTAAAGTTTTAATTTAAAGTTTGCTTATTCTGCAACGTATTTTTTATCAGGAGTGTTTTTAAAAAAAAAGTATAATAAAATTAAAAGTAGAATAGTCTGGGAGACACCTCTACTTGTGCTATTTTCAATTGGACACTTGAACTTGATCAAATCTACTACTTAACCTGCCACTGTTGATTGAGTCTGCAGTGTGGATGAGGTTGTTTTGTAGTAGTTGTCTTTGACAGGTTGGCAAACCCACAGATCGTCTAAACTTAGTTTGAAGACAAATAACTTGTGCTTGAATTTTACTGTTAATTCCAAGTTTCACACTGCCATTTTGCTCCACTCATCAGTATCTCGTTTTCTTTTTCTTTGTTTTATTTCCCTTTGTTCTTTCTTGAATGTGTCATAGCAGTTGGGAAGTTGAAGTACATTCACAGAGCTTTCCTTTTAAGGAAAAATGCACAAAAAAAAAAAGGAAAATAGTTAAGGTTCTTATTTGGAGCCTTGTAGGTTTGACAATTTCAGAGTTTACTAAAGACCCGTCTGGCCATAGATTTTGTCAAAATAATCTTGAACTTTATTTGGCAAACACCTGTTTGGCCATAGATTTTGCTTATATTTTGGCAAAATCTCAAATCCCAAATGCCAAAACCAAAAATCCCTAATAATACATATGTTTTTCCAAAATAAATTTGGGAAATATGTTTTGAAAACGTATGTGCAAACACATTTTCATTTTCAAGTCAAATTTCACCCAAAGTAGATTTTTCAAATTAAATTTGAGAATTTATGACCAAACGCTAGCTAAGAACTTTCACGATCTCTCTTAGGCCTCATTTGTTTTTTTTTCAAGATTAAGACGTCTGAATCTGAATACACATCTGAATATCAAGATGTGTATTAAGATTAAGACATCTGAATCTGAATACACATCTGAATATATTAAGATGTGTATTAAGATCTGAATAGAAATAATTAAGACTGTTTGATTTTTAACATCTGAATGTATAAAATTTATCTTTTTCTAAAAATTCCTAAACATAAAATTCCAATGAAATACTAACTAATCTAATATTCTATCAATAAAATATATAGTTTTTTAAAATATGATAGTTGGTGGTGGTGATGGCTAACGTGTGATAGAAGCGGTGGTTGGTGGTAATTTTGGTTGATGATGGCGGTTCATGCTAGTAGCTAGTAGTGATTAGTAGTGGTGCCAATTATGATTGAGGATGGTGGTGGTGGGTGGTGATAATTAATAATGGTAGGTGGTGGTAGTAGTTGTGAGTGAGAAAGGTGGTGGTAGGTTATAATAAAGGGCAATGTCGGCTGTGATTGTTGGTGGTAATGGGGTGGTCAGTTGTGGTAGTTGAGGTGGATGAGTGTTGATTGTGGGTGAGAATGATATATGGTGGTCGGAGTGGCGGGGATAGTGAGTGGTGATGGTCGATAATGGTGGCGGCTATGATTGAGGATGATGGTGGCGTGGTGGTGGTGGAGGTGGGAGTGGTGGTGGTGGTAGTTGATAATGGTAGGCGGTGGCGGCAGATAATAATGAATATGTGATAGCATCTTAATGAAATTAAGTCTATGTTATAGATATCATACAGACCTATTCAGACCCATTAAGTGGTTGTGAAGTAACGCACTTAATGTCTGAGATATGAACGATTAAGATTCAGACCTCCATTAAGTGCAAACAAATGAGGCCTTAATTACCTTGGTATCCATAAATTTTTAACATCTAAAACGCTTATGTTCCTAAAACTTCATTTACTATCGAAGGAGCTAAATTGGTCTTTCCATTATTCCACTTCCTGCTTCCAATACAATTATTTTCTAAAGCTTTCTTGAAATGCTTCTCCAGACATTTTTATCCTCTTTAACTTTACACAAAAACAATTAATGATCTCTACAGTATTGTATACAGTCGAAATTGAAAAGCTCGATTACGAGGACTTAATGGTACTCCGGGCTCAAGTTTGGGCAGCTCGAAGTAGGGACCAGATCTGACTGGAAAGTGCATACCTCGAGGGAGCGAATCAAAGGCCTGACACGGCTTACCTCGAGGGAGTACCATTTCAATGACACTCAAGAAAAAGCCGGAATTTCTCAAAGACACAAATATCTAGAGATAAGATTTGTATGAGCTAGTACAAATCCGTACTAGGTTGTTATACAGCTATACCAATAGAATTCTTTACCATTATTAGAAATGTACCATATTAGGGTTTTCCCCTCCTATATAAAGGGGACCCCAATCATTTGTAAGGATCATCTCATTCACTACAATAGAATATTCTACTCTGCTTTTCTCGTTTACTGTGCTCCACAATTGTTATTCAGCTTTCTTGCTCATACTTTATTGTTCTTAACCCACCTCGAGGCCCTGAGTATATCGAGCTCGAGGTCCCATTTAGCTCTAACAACACTGGTTTGGTTCATTAATTCTTATTACCTATATTTAATATTACTTGTTTATTCACTAGTATTGGAATAAATCACATATCTTTAAAATCACAAATCATATTTAATTGCTACTCGTAATTTTTCGAAGTAAACAAATACAAATATATATATATATATATATATATGCTAGTAAATGTCATGATTTCAGTCAAGGTAATAGTTTTGTGTGTGTGTAGTAAAATCTAAGACAAGCAAAATTTGTTTAAAGTCTCAATCTAAAAGCCCAATCCCCTAATTAAATAGGAAAGCCCACTCTTTTGATTGATGCCAGAACTTGCAAATTATTTTGTGTTTAGCCACAACTAAAAAATAAAATAGGCGGATATTGCTTCTTTTTCGTGCCCTAATTTTTAGTTTTTCAGTTCAAAATTTTATGTCCTGAAATTCGATTTTTTAATTTAAAATTTAGGATTCTATGAATATCTTGAAGTTTATTTTTTTTAGCAAATTTCAGGATATTGTGCTCTAAAGTTCAACTTTTCAGTTTAAAACTTTGTGACATTGTGTCTTTTAAGTTTAGTTTTTCTAGCTTAAACTTTAGGGACATTATGTCCTAAAGTTCAACTTTTCGGTATAAAACATCCCGACATTGTGTCCTAAAGTTCAAACTGTGCAATTCAAATTTCATGCTTGTATACGTTTATTCTGCAGAACAACTAAAGCTAACATTTCCAAGCTTTTGTTGTGAGTGGAGAGGAGAAGTCCGAATAAGTTTTGGGTCTTTATGATAAGAGAAACAGCAAGAACTTTCATTGTTGAATGTGTATATGGATGGAGTTTGAATCAACTCTTTGAATTATTAGTGGCAGATAATAAATTCTTTAGGAAAAAAAGTGTTATATATAGTGGAAAAAGAATTAAGGGATGTTAAAGAAGACGACACAAAAAAAGAGTAACAATATTATTATATAGAGGAAGCGAGAAAGTGAAGACAACTGCCTTTTTTATTGGCTGGCTATGCTTTAAATACAAACCCTGGTTGAAACTTAAATAGAAGCCCAGATAATGGCTATCCCTGTAACAGAAAGTGAATACGCCCAGCAGCGAAAAGGGCTGAGCAGCCCAAAATAGGGAGAACTTCAAAATTTAGCCACTTTTCATGTAAAGATAAATCTGAACGAAAATACTGTTCAAATCTAGAAAATACTCTAGCATAATATACTGGAACTCCAATATATTATAATATACTGGAGTTCCAGCAAAATATATTTGTCCAACATAATATGCTAGAAGTCCATACACAGGTGCTCGAATCTCCAGTATATTATGGTGGAACTTTCCGCGTGTTGGAATTCCAGCATAATATGTTGGAAGTTCATACACAGGTGCACCGAACTCCAGTATATTATGTTGGACCGGTCTTTGTTGCAGCAAAATAGTGACTAGTTTTCAATGACTTGGCAAACGCTGGCTATTTTCGGATGATCAATCTGAAAGCTGACTAGCACGTGCTATTTTTACCCCTAAATATAGTAGACTTGTAGGTAAAAGTGAAGCCATTTCGAGGGGATGAAATTCACAAATGGCCACTCTTTAGTCCCTGTAATTAAAAAATAATCATTGTAAACTCTATAACATTAGGTATCTTTCAATTATCTATACTATATTAAAAGCACGAAGACCCTTAGTGAAATATCGTTCGCCTTTTTTATCTTTTTAAAATAGGGTTCACACCGGATAAAATAGTCATTTGATTAATTTTCTATTATTTAGAAATAGTTACTTAGTTAATTCCCTACTATTTAGGAATAGTCTTTAATTAATTACATACTATTTAGGCATAGTCATTTAATTATTTTCCTAATATTTATAACATTGATTGTGTCTTTTGGTTTTAGAATTTCAAGCACATATATTAGGAGAACTTTTCGTTAATTACACAGGAAGAAAATTTATATTCAACTCCGTTTTTATTTAGGAGCATTATTAAATTTCACCTTTTAGATTTAGGAGGGGTTTTTTATTAATAAAATTTTGACTAATTTATACACACTAGGAAAGTATCGTTATTTCCAAACACATTCAGATTTAGGAGTATTTCAGTGGAAAATATTTTTTAGTTAATATTTTGAACCACACTAGGAAAGTTGGTATAACTTTTTGACAATTAATATTTTCATAAATATAACGGGTAAAAACGAACTTTGGAATTCTTTTTGGTTTAAGAGTCGTCATTTGTTAATAATTTTTTACACAATTTTATATACTCAAATATTTCTATAAAAGAAGCTACAATTCTATCTTTTCATTATCAAAATTGTCTTTGTTCGAGTAACAATTACAAAATCAAAGGTTTCTGGTTCCTTTTGACGAGCAAAAACTTTATATTAGTAATTAATTTTGCATTCACGGCATTGTATTAGTAGTTGAATTTTCTTCGATATGTTTGTAAACTTTGTATTTATACTAATAGTAATTAAATTTTGTTTCACATATTCAACCAATACATCTTTATTTTAATCTACTTGATTGTGTACTTTGATTAAATAGTTGCCTTTCTGCATTAGATTGTGTTCTTCAACCTTTTGTCAATCTATTTTTTTTTTTTACAATTTTGTTATACTCGCATTAGGCTTATCTATGTGTTGGTTGTCCAATTTTATATCAACAATATCAATTTTTAATATATTTTATATTGGAAAAAATTATAAACAAAATCTTTTATTTAATATTTTATAATCAACTAAAAATTTGATTATAAACTTTACCTTATTTGAACTAAGTCCTAATATATATTTAGTAATTTAAAATCATTAAGAATTTGCTTTATATAATTTAATTTAATTTTGAACTATATAAACCACCTAAAATTTAGTTTTTAAAACTTCGTCAGTTGAATTTAACAATAATGGAATGTGAATTCTATATGTACTCTGGTTTGTAATGGAATGTGAAAAGAATCTTTTCCTTATAGTTGTGTGACCAATGGTTTTTGTTACTCGAGTTCATGTACAATTCAAAACTATTGCCCAAGAAGCATCAAGGAAAGGATGTAACATAGTTCTTACTTCGGATATTGAATCTGTTGGAGAATCAAACTTCTTTTGAAATTTTTTTACGTTAAAACTTTAAATCTTCAAATGTTATTCTTTCTTTCTGAAAATTAAAATGAAATATGTATATAACTTGTGAAACATAAATAATTAACTATAAAATTAAAAGTAATTTTAAGTTACATATTGATTGAGAAGATGATATATATTTATGTTATAGATTATCTTCCTTTATTGAATAATTAAATAAGATTAACAATCAATCATTTTAGGAACTTAATTATACTTTTAAATTTTACCTTAAATAATATAATATAATATAAATAATTAGTATTGATTGAGATGAGCTACACGTGCTAGCTACCCGGTATTGTGTAGTAATCAGCAAAAAGCGTTTGGTTGGGAAAATTCCTCTCGCGTAACGAGCCAAATCAAGGTGTTAGAACTTCAAATATGATAGCAGTAGTCCATGGGACTGAAACATAGACATAAATTTGAATAGACAAGTATATTGAATTGAGTATGAAGCACATTCTAAAGAAACTCTACAGGACTACAACACATCAAACATGTACTCTTCCAATAACACTAACGGGTCGTTTGGTAGGGTGTATAAAAATAATACGGAATAAGGTGTATTAGTAATGCATGGGTTATTAAAGCAAGCATTAGTTATGCAAACATTATTTCTTATCTACTGTTTAGAGTGGTGCATTAAAATTATAATGGATTGTATAATTTTTAAGTAAAATAGTTGCTTACAAAAATACCCTCCATATTCTCTAGCTTTAAGGGACTTTAAGGACAATTTTGTCTTTAACCATGCTAATGCATGCATTAAAGCATTGGTATTACTAATGCCATGGTTTTTTATGCATTACTTATGCATAGGATAATGTCAAGTATGATGTATAACTAATACAAGTATTAGTTATAGACAAGTTGAAAAAATGTACCAAACAAGGTATTAGTAATGCATAGAGCTAATGTTTGCATTATTTTTCCTAATACCTCCTACCAAACGACCCCTAAGCATATCCATATGAAAGTTACCTCAAATGACATATTCAAGAGAACAGTTAATATCTAAATCAAATTGGAGTCGAGATGAAGACATGTTCTTCTTGATTTCAATGATTTGCCAACAGGAGGATCATCCAAGGTTGGAGAAAGAGTGTATATATCTATTCCAATCAAGGTGACAGCTAGACTCGGTAAACGCGAAAAAGATCAAATTTCGGGAGAGGGGTCTTACCCATCATCTAGATTTTTTTTTTTTTTTTTTTTTTCATTCTGTAAGTTACAAGGTGGGTTGCTCTGATGGTAAGCACCTTCCACTTCCAACCAAGAAGTTGTGAGTTCGAGTCACCCCAAGAGCAAAACAGCCTCTCTACCCTTAGGGTAGGGGTAAGGTCTGCGTACTCACTACCCTCCCCAGACCCCATTTGTGGGATTATACTGGGTTGTTGTTGTTGTCATTATGTAAGTTACAACTAATCTTTTGATGGTCGGTTCCCTCAATTGCTTGAGCAGCAAGTCTTGCATGATGCTACTATTTATGATCTGGTGGTATCTTCTTCTTTTTCTATAACTGCCATTTTTGGGTCAGCTTGCGAGCACCCGACTATACCATCGATTCTTGACCTCCCACTAGCAGAAGTATCGGCTAAAATTGCCAACAAAACTTAGACGGATGGTAAGCAATCACCTGGCATATTTTATCTTTGTTAGAATTTGAACCTTGGTCTATCATGGTTTTCACCTAAGTCATCGACCGATAAACAACATTCTTGGGTGCATGATCTTGAGATATCATTATCAGAACAATGCTAGAAACCAAAAGATCAACATCTGCTGGATGCTGTAATCCTGTATGTTAAACACTATAAGTACTGAACTTTTTAATTATGACTAGTCGTTTTTACACAAATTTAAGAACCCGCAAGTGGCTAACTGAACCTGATACAATGAGGGATCATAGACCACATAACTCTGACCTGGTACACTCTACACCAATAAACATCTGATTAATGATCTATCCATTCTGATCTCTGCAAAACCTTGAAACTTTATAGGCTGTAAGAGATACATGGAAGAGTTCCGAGTCTCAAATGCTCATTTCCATCTAAGTTCACGAAATATCATTGACAGATGTAATTTCTTTTGAACCTTTTCTCCTTCCAACTGTGTAACTGTTATAACTCTGTATTTGTAAAACAATTCTGGAAATAATAAAATAAATAAACAGAAATGTTAACGCAATGGAAAGTTAATCCGAGCCCACTGAATTCACAGTGTTTCCTTAAGGAATTTAATCCCCTCCTAGTACCCAAGGTTATGGATTATTTCCTCCCAGGATAGAACGAATTTCACACTGGTGTAGTGGTACTTCAAACCCCAGTGTTTCAGCGAACTCAAAGTTCGGTAGCAAATCACACTTACTTGCTTTCTTTGAAGATGAAAGTATGCAGAAAGAAGGAGGAGAACTCAGAAATTAGTATGTAAAATCTGAGAGAATGGACTTGTATTTATAGCCAAAGTTGGGCTGAAATCTGAAGAGGTGCAACTCTTCATAATGGCTGTTTTTGCAAAAACGCCCATAAAGTAAATGCCATGACATAATTGGCTATTTACTCAATAATAAAGAGGGAAAATTGAAGGGTAGTTAATTTTCTGTTACAAAACAGAAAACTAAATTCTGGATAATAACTGAAATGGATTTAATATTAATATTTATTTTAATATTAATATTTTGTTATTAAAACAAATATTTAATAACATTTCTGTTAATATTTACTATTAACAAATAAATTTGATCCAAAAAATAATCTCTCTCTCGATAATTTGACCGAATCCGAGGCCGAGGCCGAGGCGAGCGACGAATCCGAATCCGAAGCCGAAGCCGAAGCCGAAGCCGAAGCCGAAGCCGAAGCCGAGGCCGAGGCCGAGGCCGAGCCGAGCGAGCGACGACGACGACGGCGCGAGGCTTGCTTTCTTCTCAACTCTTTATTAGCTAGAAGAAGAGCAATTTCTTATATACCCATCAAAAGTCTTTTCCTCTTCCTATGTGGGACAATTAAGGAGGGAAACTCAAATATTACTCAAATATTTTATTTTCCCCTCCATTTCTCATTCACCCATTTTAAGCATTAATATATCATTAAATACTTAAAATCCCAACAGTAACAACCATACACGGAGCCAGTATCAAGTGAACTGATAATTTCACACTTCAAAAGAGAAGCTAGTTTTGAATTTTGAGACGCATAAATATATAGAGCTGAATGCACATTTTAAAAGAAAGAACCTACTGACTACTGGATATTGAGTTGCATGAGACAGCTAGCTTTCAACAGACTTGGAACACATAAAAACCGAAAATTCACAAGACTTGCAGTTTCAGAGGAGATCTTATACATAAAGGTCTTAATTTTTGGAACTAGGTGAAGGGGATAAAAGGTTAAGAAGAAAAGCCCCAGTTATTTGCTAGTATTACACATCATTTTCTTTGAGTCCGGACACAAGGGGGAAAATAACAACAACAAACCCAGTATGTTCTCACCAGGTGGGGTTTGGGGAAGATAGTCTGTACGCAGACCTTACCCCTACCTAACAAGGGGGAAAAAAGCATAGGAAAAAATGAAAAATAGATAGCAGACAAAGGTAGAGCTCATAGCATGCAGTCTCTTCTGGTAGGCAACCTTTCAAAGAAATTAAGTGGCATAGACGGAAGCTTGAAGCGTAACCACGGATGTCTTAATGTATAAATCCAGTAAAGAGTACCAGAACATGGAAAGGCGTGATATAGACTCCAATGGCAGCAACCAAGCAGAAAATCACAAGCACGACTGTCGCCCTAGGGTCACGCCAGCTCCCCAATGATAGCAGCCTCTCCCCTTGAGTAGCCCAGTCACCAACCACAGTCTGAATTCTCCCCGCAATCATTCTCAAACGGTCATATCTCATACTAACAATACCCGATGAAAATGAAGTTGGAAAACTATCAAATTCCTCAGATAATTCATCTTTAAGAGCAGTATCAGCACAGGAAAGACTAGTATCTGTGAGTGGAGGATGCACTGGTCTCCATCTGTAGTTCCAAACACTGATTAAGGAGAGGGAGAGAAAAAAAGCAGGAGAATAAGTTTTGGATTTAGAACGAGTATGATGAACATGATATGGATCAGAAAAGTTGTTATGGGGTTTCTCCAATTACATATTTGATCAAATCTTTTTGACAGTCTCTAAAATACCCATAAGCCTGAAAAAGTTAACCCTGCTTTTCCTTATAATCCACAAGGAATGCATACTCCACAAGGAATGCTCTTTATCAAACATATATTCCACTACCTCTTTTCCCAAAGATGGATCAGCACGATTCAGGCTCATTATGACAATCTGCTGGCCATGGTGCCTCAACTCGTCAACCTGTGCATGTTCTAAATGATGAAGATAGTGCATCTTGGGTAACAGTGGCTGAGAGTACATATATGTCATATTCAACGATGATGAGCAAATAAAACGAATAGTCAAGCAAATTTCACCAGTCTTCCTCAGCCCAGTAGCATCAAAGAGCATTAGTGGACAAGAATGTGTGTAGACTCGGCCTGTTTCAAGAGTGGAAAGACGGATCCTAACCTTTCCAATTCTCGAGTCCTTTGCACCTTCAGATTTATCTCCTCCTTGCAGTCGGCAATTATCAAATACACCTATAGTTATAACAGTCCAAGGGTCAAATACCTCCCAAGTGTAATGCTCATTCCACGTGGGAGAAAGGCTATCAATAATCGTCCTAGTTCCGACCCACTTCTGCCCATATTTGGCGACACAATAGGCATCTGTAGTTTCCTGCCCGTCTTGTCTCTTCATTGGCTTGAGGCCCTGAGCATTTAAAATACCCAATTCAAGCACCCCAATACTGGACTTACACAATTGCTTTGCGGTTGGTCTAAGATCACTACTGTAACAGGTAGACTCGTCCAGAACATGGTAACCTCCCTCCAGACATATCCTCATCAGGATCTTGATAGCAAACCCGACTTTCTTCTTCTTTTCACCGTCAACTTTAACCTGCTTAGCAAGTTCATACCACTTACAGGTCACAGGTTTCTCATCCAACCTTATATCCACATTTGACAAAGGAATCGCAAACCTCCCAAGAACCTCATCCTTGTTAGGTGAAACTTTATCTTCCACGCTCAGAATCAATGGCTCATCAAAGGGTTCTGCTGCTACAAACATTAGACTCTCGTTCCAGAAGGGATTGATAGTCATGCTCGTGGAAACCTTTGTACACCGTGTTTGATTTCCGAGGATGGCTTTTACGAAAACTTGCGGGATCCTATACACTTGGAGTCAAGTCCTGGACCTCAATCACATTAACTCTCAGGTACCAGAGCTTTGGCAAGACGTACACCTTAGATCTTACATTTGCAAGGACATCAGCACGACTAACAGCAGAAGCATCTGAATGCCAAGCTTCAGGGAATGTTTCATCTGCTGGAGCACCCATCCAAAGAGCCAACAGCAACTCCCTGTCGACTTTAGACGACCCACTCCTATCCTTCAATCTATACCACTGAGGAACCAAGGTCTCTGGGGGAACCATTTTTGGGATCTCACAACATAAATCAAACATAAGGCGACCAACAAAATCATCGTTAGAAATATCCTTATCCTTCACGGTCACCTCAAGTACAAAAGCCTGAATCCTATCTTTTGAGAAAACAAACGTCTGATTCCATTAAGGATTTGACGTCTTCTCAAAATGGCGGGTTGTATACTTATTGTCCCCGAGCCTAACCTCAACATAAGGATCAAGACTACCCATAAGATTGTACGCAGGTAAATCTCTAGCCTTCACCACCCGGACATAAAGATATTCCATTTGCTCAACCTAATCTTCACTCCACCAAAGTTGGAGTTCCTCTCCTTGAGTGGAAAAAGATTCTTTTTTTTTTCTTTTTTTTTTGGTCTCTAATACTTCTTCTTGAGGCTATCGGAAACAGCTAGGGATGGCAATGGGGCGGGTGCGGGGCGGGTTTGGTAAAACCCACAAAAATGTCAACCACCCCGCCCCGCCCCGCATAGTTATTTTTTTTTCTTCTTCTTCTTTTTTCTCTAATTTCGTGTTTTGTTTTTATTTTCAATCATTGGTTTTCTAAAAACATGTTCATTACACCGGCATTCCTTGTAATGCGTCATAGCAGAGAATATCTTTACCTTTGTAATAATGTATATGATCTTTCAAAATAAATGGGTTACTATCATTTCCTATTACTAATACGATATATTGACTTTTGTAATTTTATTTTTGTGAGACTTATGCAAATTGGTTAATTATAAATCAAAATTGTATTCGTGCTAGTGAAGAAAAATATGAAATTGCAGTTGAAATGATTGCTTT
>ML282409.1:14040-34574 GCA_005239495.1 Nicotiana undulata | reverse complement strand
CCCCCCCCCCCTCCCCTTGTGTGGTAGTGAAGTATAAAACATCAATAAGGCTTGTTGTGGAGTGCAACTCAATCAACATATATATAGATATCACTGACGGCATGACACTCAGGCCCCAACTCAGTCACCAATCTCTCCAGTCTCTCGATCTCACAACAATCATGCTAAGCAGCCCTAATCAACGATATGAGATGTGACTGTATACAATAATGGAGACTGAGATATGACTCGTAATGATAAATTTGACTGAGTACACACTGTAATTAAACAGATAACTCAACAAAAAAGAATGACCATTGTGGGTCCCAATAGTACCAGCATATAGCCTAAAATGATTTCTAGCATGGATCACAAATTAAGTTCTCTAACACATAGAGTACAACAAAATGTTCAGATAAAATAGCTACGTAGTTCCAGAGAATCGACTAGATCACAATTTCTACAATGCACGCCCACACGCCCGTCACCTAGCATGCATGTCACCTCAACATCAGTCAAATATCATGTAATGCAGGGTTTCATACCCTCAGAACCAAGCTTAAAAGTGTTATGTACCTCAAACTGTGCAAAACTCCACTCCAACAAGCCCTTTCCTCAAACGGCTTCTGAATGCCTCAAATATAGCCACAATTCCTTCGATACAATCAACATGAGCTAAAGGAATTAATTCCATAAGAAAATACTAAGTTCTTAATCAAAATTCAAAAGTCACACAAAAGTAGGCTACAGGCCCACATCTCAGAATCCAATAAAAGTAACAAAATCCAAAATCCCATTCAACCACGAGTCAAATCATACCAATGGGAAGCATAATTATTGAAAATATTTAACCACAAGTGACTTACCTCGAGAATCCCTTCGAAATCCCTCCCAAAAATTGCCCAAGCCTGAGCTTGAAATGTCCAAAATGATGAAAATTATGGAACCCTAGTATTTTAAACACTGCCCAGTGCTTTTGCACCTGCATGCCAAATATCGCACCTGCGGAATCGCTTTTGCGAGAGGAGTTCAGCTTCTGCGGAAGTCACTTAAGTCCACAGGGTCCTCATCTGTGTTCCATGTTCCGCATATGCGGAAGCGCTTCTCCCACCCCCGATGCACTTGTGCGAAGACAACCTACTCTCCACTTCTCCGCATCTCCGAAGCCTTTCTCGAACCTGCGGGCTCGTAAATGCGGAAAACCCCTCGCACCTGCGTCACACCCTAGGCCACCTGGCTACAAACCTGCGCTACATCAGCCGCACCTGTGGCCAATACCATCGCATGTGCAATCACACTAGAAGGTTCCTAGCTTCATCAATGTGCTAAGTCCCATTTTTTTATCCGTTAACCACATGGAATCCACACGAGGCCCCCGGGACCTCAATAAAATATACCAACAAGTCCTAAAACACGATAAAACTTAGTCGAGTCTTCAAATCACATCAAACAATGCTAAACCCACAAATGGTGCATCAATTCAAGCCTAATGAACTTTTGAACTTCTAACTTCCACATTCGATGTAGAAATCTATCAAATCACGTCTGATTGACCTCAAATTTTGACACACGTCACGCATGACACCACAGACCTACTCATACTCCTAGAACCCCTATCCGAACCTTGTAACCACAAAGTCGGCACTCAGTCAAACTTTTAAAGCTCTAACTTTTGCCAATCCAAGCCTAATTCAACTATGGATTCCAAATAACTATCCGGATACATTCCTAAGTCCAAAATAACCCACACCAAACTAAACGAGTATACGTACGCGTAACTCGCATTAAGGTAATCCTTTAGATAAATCAAGTACTTAAAAAGCGGTAAAGGATAAATACATATAGGTCATACAAATAAGTAATTAAATAATAAGCCAAGTATGAATCATTAAGCGACCATGATAGAACCACAGAATTCGGGAGTGCCTAACACCTTCTCCCGGGTTAACAGAATTCCTTACCCGGTCTTCTGGTTCACAGACTTTTTTAACGGAGTCAAATTTCCTCAATTTGGGATTTAAAATAAATCGGTGACTTGGGACACCATAAATATTCCAAGTGGCCAATCTGAAATTAAATAAATAATTCCATTTCGATTATGTCACTTAAATTGGAAAAACTCCCTTATATCCTCTTCTCGGAAAAAAGGAGGTGTGACAGCGGTGTGCCATCTGCGGTAGATGACACTTAGGCAAATGCCTATCTGGTTCTGATGCTTGTTATAAATGTGGATGTCCAAGGCATATGATGCGAGATTGCCCAAATAGAGACTCTGGGGGTATGGCGCAGCCAGCGAATTCAACAACATGATCATCTATTCTATGCATCCTTCAGGGCGCGAGTCTCAATCTTTGGCTAGTAGAGGTCGAGGAAGAGGTAGAGGTTTCATTTCAGGTGGTAACCAGAATCGTAGCTATGCGTTAGCGGGTTGACAAGACCAGAAATCCTCACCAAACGTTGTGACAGGTATGTTGACCACTTGCTCTCACGATGCTTATAGCTTGATAGACCCAGGATATACTTTATCATGTATTACCCCATTTGTCGCGGGGAAGTTTGGTATAGTGCCTGAAATACTAAGTGATCCTTTTGCGGTATCTACACCGGTCGGAGAATCGATTATTTCTAGACGGGTTTATCGAGATTGTACGATATCAGTTTGTGGTCGTCAGACCTTAGCCGACCTAGTTGAGCTAGAGATGTTGGATTTTGATGCTATCATGGGCATGGACTGGTTCGCAGCTTTCTATGCCACAGTTTATTGTCGAGCAAAGATAGCTAGATTTCATTTTCCGGGTGAGCCAGTCCTTGAGTGGGTAGGTAATACAGCGACACCCAGAGGTAGGTTTATTTCTTATCTGAAGGCGAGGAAAATGATCACAAAAGGGTGCATTTATTATATTGTGCGAGTTAGAGATATAGATACTGAGATACATACACTTTAGTCTATTCTAGTAGTAAAAGAGTACGCAGATGTATTTCCTGATGAACCTCGAGGTATTCCCCCAGAGCGTGAGATTGATTTTGGCATCGATTTGCTTTCGGGAACTAAACCAATATCCATCCCTCCGTATAGAATAGCACCTGCCGAATTGAAGGAGTTGAAGGACCAGTTAAAAGATTTGCTGGAGAAAGGTTTCATCAGGCTAGTACTTCACCATGGGGTGCAACGGTACTATTTGTGCGGAAGAAAGATGGCTCAGTGAGGATGAGCATCGATTATAGGAAACTGAACAAGGTAACTATTAAGAATAAGTATCCACTTCCAAGGATAGAAGACTTGTTTGATATGTTGCAGGGATCTAGATGCTTTTCAAAGATAGATTTGAAGTCGGGGTACCACTAGGTTAGAGTTTGGGAGAGAGTTATCCCCAATACAGCTTTCAGGACCCCATATGGCCACTTCGAGTTTCTTGTCATGTCCTTCGGGTTGACGAATGCACCTGATGTATTTATGGACTTGATGAATAGTCTATTCCGACCATATTTAGATTTGTTCGTGATAGTCTTTATTGATGATATTTTGGTTTATTCACATTCAAAGGATGAGCATGCGGACCATTTGTGAGCTGTCACGACCCAAAATCCATAAGGTCGTGATGACGCCGGACACCACTGTCAGGCAAGCCAATCATTAAATGGTTAAGTTAAATTTCCTGTTTTAGCATTTTTGAAATCATTACCTTTCACTTTATTACATAATAAATGAATAAATTCCGCTAAGTAAATACGACAGTTTAATATTCCATTTTTATAAAATACATCCCAAACATATCCCAGAACCCGATGTCACAAGTGCATGAGCAAATTCTAAGAATTTCACAAATACTACAAAGCTTGTCCGAAATACAAATTAGACAAGGAATTTAAAATGAAAATAAATATAATATGAGGGAGGCTTTGTCGGCTGCGGGTCACCTTCGGATGATGCAGCTCACCTAAACCTCCAAGCCGGCCACATCGCTGTGAAAGTACATGTGCAATAAAAATGCACAGCAAGTGTAGCATGAGTATGAAAACAACGTGTACTCAGTAAGTATCCCGCCTTACCTCAGAGAGGTAGTGATGAGAGGTCGAAGTTGACACTTGATAGAGGTCAATTAAACATAATCGAGTGAGACACTAAGCATGAATGTCATAGGCAATTAAATAAATATCAGGGATAAGGAATATAAATTCTTCTTACATTTAACACTTTAATACCTTGTCATTTCAGTTGACAATTTATAGTTTCCAGGCCAATAAACATGTATAAATCACAGGAAGTACGCAACAATTATCATGCATGAGATATGCCGAGGGTCAAACGGCGCGGACCAACAATAATAAAACGTGCACTACCGAGGGTCGAACGACTCGAACCATAGATGCATCTATCTGCCCAGCTCGCGAACATAAATAACAAGTTCATCTTGGTCGCGAATCATACATGCGACTCAGGTACCCATAGTTACACATATTCACACAATAAACCATATTTTTATCAGGAAAATTAACTATTCAATGAAGTGATAGAATTCTCCTTTTAATGAACATGAAAATAGTATTTAAAACCTTTCTAGGGATTTACTTGCCAATTTTGACATGGTTTCAACATTATAGATTTATCCGAAATGCAATTATCCAAGGAAGAATCAATTCTCCTTTTAGATGATTAAGAAAAGTAAACTCTATAATTATGAGAGATTTAATTACTAATTGAAAGCATCCCATGATATTTTATTGACAAGGTCACAAGTACGACAAGTAAAGCATGCTAGTGGGTACTAGACTACCCGGACATGTCATAATAGTAGCTACGCACGGACTCCTGTAACCTCGTGCGTATGTAGCCCCCGCAGATAGTATCACGTATTTAATTAGTTCACCTATGGGTACAATTCCCCTTCATAAAGTTAGAAAGGAGACTTACCTCGCTCCGAAATTTCATAACCGACTTCCAAGCCCTTCCGACGACTCCAATTGATGCACAACGCCCAAAAACTATTCAAATAACGGGAAAACCAATAAAAATTCATTCTAATACTTGTAACAATTCAAACTATATAAGTTTCCAACTCCGCTCGAAAAGTTGACCAAAATGCCCTCAGGCCCACGTGCCCGGATTCTGAAATTTCTCGAAGATAAATTCTACCCATAGCTTTACTAACTCAATTATACAATTTACTCTAATTTTCATGCTCCAATTCATGTTAAAAGTCCAAAATTCCAAATTCTAGGTCTTCCCCAAAAATCACAAATTTATACTAATTTTCCATGTCTAAATCCATGTAAGATCACATATTTAACTCAAAAATAGGAAGAAATCACTTACCTAGTGTTGCTTGGTGAAAATCTCTCCTTGAGCTCTCCAAAATCGTCCAAGCCAAATGAAAGAAATGGGCCAAAACTCGTGTTTAAAACCATCTGCCCAGGCTTCACAAGTTGTACCCTGCGCTGTGCAGGTTGTACATCCTATTACAATATTCCCTTGTTGTACATCTTCTGTTAAAACACCCATAACGCCTTGTAGAAATATCCAAATGACAAACGGTTTGAAGATTTAGAAACTAGACTCGAAGATCTTTAATATGATAGGTTGTACACTATTTAAATATTTATATAGTCCGAGATATGAGCTTCTAAAATCGGCTCCATTCATCAGAAAGTTCTGTCGAAACTGCTCCACCAGCCATCTTCAATCGACCATAACTTTCTGATAAAATGTCCAAATCATGAATGGTTTATTTTTCTGGAACCTAGAATTCAAGGGCTATAACTTTTATGTTTCATAAATTTTCGGATTCTTTATAGAATTCGATATATAAGCTTCAAAATTCAGCTTCGCGATTGCACTAGTTGCTGTCAAAACAGCTTTCTGCAGAAACTTTCAGCAACTCTTTGGTCCGAAATTTATTCCGTTAACCTTCCGAAATCCACTCGAGGCCCTCGGGACCTTAATCAATTATACCAACATGTCCCAAAACATGATATGAACTCGCTTGAGGCCTCAAATCACATCAAACAACGTCGAAATCATGAATCGCACTCCAATTCAAGCTTTATGAACTTTGAAATTTCAAACTTCTACATCCGATGCTGAAATCTATCAAATCACGTCCAATTGATCCCAAAATTTGCAAACAAGTCATATTCGACCTTACGGACTTGCTCCAACTTTCGGAATTGGAATCCGACCCCGATATCAAAAAGTCAAACTCTCGATCAAACTTCTCAAAAAATTTTAAATTTCTATCTTTAGCCAAATGACTTCAAAATGACTTACGGACCTCCGAATTTACTTCCGATCGCGCTCCCAACTACAGAATCACCATACAGAGCTATTCCTAGATTCGGAATCCCAAACAGACATCAACAACACCAAAATGTACTTCAACCCAGACTTATGAAATTCCTTCTAAAATGCTAACTTCCACAATATATGCCGAAGCGCTCCCGGGTTATCCAAAACCCGATCCGGACATACGCTCCAGTCCGAAATCATCATACGAACCTGCTGGAATCTTCAGATCCTGATTCCGAGGTCGTTTACTCAAAATTCCAATCTTAGTAGATTCTTTCAACTTAAGACTTCTGAGATGAGAATTTTCTTTCCAATTTGACTCCGAACTTCCCGAAATTCAATTCCGACCACACCTACAAGTCATAATACCTGAAACAAGGTTGCTCGTGACTTTAAACTGTTGAACGACGCGCTAGAGCTCAAGACGACCGGTCGGGTCGTTACATTCTCTCCCACTTAAACATACGTTCGTCCTCGAACGTGCCAAGAACTGCTCTGGAGTTATCTGAAATCATTGTTTAACACCTCGTGCACCTTCCCGTGCTACCACAACCTAGTTGAGCACATTAGCTTCATCAAATCTGAAGATATCCTCTTTTATCCATACAATAAGCTTAGAACCCAGTTCCAACACTTGAAATTCTCTGCCAGGTCTGTTTCCAATATATAAACACCGTATCAACTACCACACGAGGTACCAAAACACGACTGCGTACCTTTGATGAGTTAGCACCATGCACCGCATCATTCACCATCTAACCACAATGGCGTTCCATGAACCTTAATAGCCAAAATTCCACGAATCTGATGCTCCCAATGCATCTGCTGATATACATATACATCTTGCTATAATGCTGACGATACCACCACAACGGAGGAGATGTGTAGAAATTTCTAACCAATTGCAGAGTTAACCAAACATTGATTCTCTCTTTTTTGACTAAAATCATCACCTCATTACTATGCTAATACTGGTATTTGTTCTTTACCATACTTCACAAAATCTTATCGCACTGATCCTTGATCCAATAGTCTCGTCTCACCCAGTATGAACTGCTCAGACAACCAATCACCCCAGACATGACCAACAGTCTCTCACGATGCAACAATGCGCCAATAGGTCACAATTCAAACATGATACATAAGGAAATGACTCAGGAAGGGACTACTCAACTCACGCAACTAACATGGATTTCCTTAGAAAATAGGAAGCAAAAATAAATATAGGAACCTCACTCAACATCACCCTGTCGTGGCGTGCAACCCAATCCAAATAACATACCCGTGATATAGACGGAGCTGAATTACTCACCNTGAACTTTCCTCAGAAAATAGGAAGTAAAACACAAGAAAAATTATTATAGGGAACTGTACTCAACACCACACTGTTGCAGCGTGCAACCCGATCCAAATAACATACCCGTGGCGGCGTGCCACCTGTTCCCATCATAAAATTCACATAAGGAGATACACACTAAGGTGCGATATATATATATACTCTGAAATCTCAAGAGCCCTCCTGCTCACATAACATCATCACTACGCTGAATCTTAACACATAGGAATTTCTCAAGCCGTTTCACAACTCACACGACACAATAATAACCTTACATGAAATGAACAAAGATGGAACAACATCCGATATTCCAGCACCCCTCCTTGAGGAGCGCTATACTGAAAGGAACACATCTGCCTCACATGAAGCCTATAATCCTGTTTAAAGCCATTCACACACTTCAAGTTGATTCTTCTCGCACCGAACTAGGCTGATAGCCTTACCTGGGTCCATAATAACCCACTTCTTCTCATAACACGCAAGAGAAAACATCATAGCCGGGACAAACACCCCACAATCCACAACACAATGAACTGAACGCCTCCCAAGCATAAATTCTCACATAAACAATATTATTCTTCCATATACTCAGTCTAAATCTTCAATCCATTACGTGACTACATGTAACACTCATACCATCTTCTCGTGGTCATGCTCCCACGACCTTTCCCACGAGGTAACAAGTCTGCACATCCATACCACCGATCACACTAATACTGCAAAACACATCAAGAACCCATGACCAGGATACAAAGCCTCTTTCACCAAACACCGATCTCAGGTGACACTGGAGACAACATCAGCTTACTCTAGACATTCAAATCCCTTCTTCTTGCTCACCCGAGCTCATGACATCCTTGTCAACACCGAAACGCAATCTTGATCCTTACTTCCAATTAGATACTGCTTACTGCACCTGCATGCCAATATGAGATAGCTCAGGAATTCCATCATAACTCTTGAACCACTAATAGGGTGAACACCCCTTCATAAAGAAACCCTTTTTTTCTTTTTTCACCTCAATTCAAGAGAACCATAACAACACACGAGTGAATTCTCATAACCACATCAGGGAAAAGTCTATACCTCCATGATCCTTCCGGGATCCGCCTACAACTGACAAGCCATAATACTTGAATGCTTCCAAATAAATCCATTACGGCGGCCGACAAGCCTTGCACACAGCGGCACAAACCACATGCATAACTTAATCACATTGAAAGAACTTATCACTGTCGCACATGTTCCATTCCAACCATGGCTTACCAATCTATCTTTTTTTAATCATCCTTAATCGCCTCAGAAACAATAGTAACCCCATTCAACTCATAACAAACTCAATCCTCACTCATCACGAGTGGCCTTGACTTACAAGACCATGCTATCTCAATCCCACAAACCGTCTCATACCTTCTGATAATCTTTCTACACCCCGGAGTTTACTTCTCTCACTCCCCCAATACTATCTTGCATGCTGAAAAATATCATAGAACACTCCAACCATTTTCCCTTTCTCAGAAGTTATACTGCAAAAGCTCGATTCTTAATCATACTGCTGCCTGAAACCCTTAAACATCGCATTCTTAACCTTCAAGTTTGCTAGGACCGCTATTGAGAGTCACCCACTCTGACTTGGCCCCGAATACAATTAACTCCAAGACTCTTCTACACACGAACACCCTTTCAATGAAGCATGTGACTGAGTCACTACCCTAACAACTCGCCTATGCCTTAAGCATGAATTATGAATCTTCCAAAGCCTAACCCTGGTCCAATAGGGCCAATTTTAAACATATTTATCAAATCCCATGCATAATTACCATTTTACTCCTTTTCCCTTAGCTACAATAACTTGACAATACGCCGATAATCCATAACCCTATGAGAAGATAATCCTGCAAGCTAATTGCAGGCGATGTGACTCTCCCACTTAGCCCGAAGCTACTCCTTGCACCACTCTGGACCCCACCGAAATCCTTTTAAATTCTTCTGTTGGCATTTCCTAAATACTCAAGTTCCCTAGCATCATTCACATATTCAGCCTCCCACCGAATAACCACTAGAATTCCTTGCAGAAACTTGCCAACTACACGACCGCTAACCTGCCCACGAGAGATAACCCACATGTGAAAATTACCAACTGACACCTTCCAACGATGCTGTACTGCACACTCTCTACAACATCAATGCCCCATCCTAAGCCTGTTCTCATTCACCAACTTTACCAGTCCGTCCGCCCTTCATGGACACCTACTAAATGCGCTACAATATCTTCTAATTCACCACTATGCTGTCGCTCTCCCACTTTGGTTAACCTCATTCCTTTAAGCACTACCTGACTTCCTTTTCTTACGCCTGGCCTTTTAGAAATTTAGCCGTCGCCTGACACTTATCACATGTCTTCCTTCATCGTATGCTTCCCAATTCAATATCATTCTCTGTATCTCTTAAACCAGCAGATCACCACGACTTCAAACTCTCCGAAGATCATCTTTCTCGAGCTGCCTTCCTTAGAAATAACTATTAAGTCCTAAACCACCACACACCACGATCTCTGACAACCGCTTCTTCAATACTACTTCACAACACTCTGACCCAATGCAAATGGAGAACTATAACACCGGCGAACTTAACACATTCTATTCGATCAAAACAACGATACCACATCACAGATGAAAACTCCACCTCGCTTGATAACACCAAGTCTTATTTCTTTATCCCCCATACTTGAACATTCATAGTCAAATTTCCCTTCCTCTGCCAGAACTAAAATACCGAAATCTCGAAATTACGCTTTGAGAAGATCTCCCTTCAAGGCATTCATTACCCCGACATATGGGAAATCATTCTACTATCATATCAACACTGCGCGATAACCAATCGTAAGCATCATCACTACCTGAGAATAGCCTCAAGGCTCTCATAAACACAACTACCGAGCTGAAACAACGTATTATCCTTCTACAGGGCAACAACAACAGCCCCACAATTACGCATGGAAAACATCACGCACCCTATCCGTATAACCATTTCAATTCCTCAAATTCCTGATTCATAGCAAGCGCTTCGCGATGCGTAAGATTGAGGGGGAAGAAATGTAGGCATAAGCCTTAAAGGAATCAAATCGCATGATGAGGAATCAAGAAGGGAAGTACTCCTAAAAGGCCTGTAGCCTCTCGAAGATAAGTACAAACGTCTCCATACTGATCCGCAAGACTCTACTAGACTTGCTCATGACTCGTGAAACCTAAGGGAACCTAGAGCTCTGATACCAAGTTGTCACGACCCAAAATCCATAAGGTCGTAATGGCGCCGGGCACCACTATCAGGCAAGCCAATCATTAAATGGTTAAGTTAAATTTCCTGTTTTAGCATTTTTGAAATCATTACCTTTCACTTTATTACATAATAAATGAATAAATTTCGCTAAGTAAATACAACAATTTAATATTCTATTTTTATAAAATACATCCCAAACACATCCCAGAACCCGATGTCACAAGTGCATGAGCAAATTCTAAGAATTTCACAAATACTACAAAGCTTTTTCGAAATACAAATTGGATAAGGAATTTAAAATGAAAATAAATACAATATGAGGGAGGCTCTGTCGGCTGCGGGTCGCCTCCGGATGATGCAACTCACCTAAGCCTCCAAGTCGGCTACATCGCTGTGAAAGTATCTGTGCAATAAAAATGCACATCAAGTGTAGCATCAGTACGAAAACAACGCGTACTCAGTAAGTATCCCGGCTAACCTCAGAGAGGTAGTGACGAGAGGTCGAAGTTGACACTTGCTAGAGGTCAATTTAACATAATCGAGTGAGACACTAAGCATGAATATCATAGGCAATTTAATAAATAACAGGGATAAGGAATATCAGTTCTTCTTACATTTAACACTTTAACACCTCGTCATTTCAGTTGACAATTTATAGTTTCCAGGCAATAAACATGTATAAATCACAGGAAAGTACAAAACAATTATCATGCACGAGATATGCCGAGGGTCGAATGGCGCGGACCATCAATAACAAAACGTGCACTGCCGAGGGTCGAACGACTCGAACCATATATGCATCTATCTGACCTGCTCGCGAATCGATCATGCGACACGGTTATACATAAATAACAAGGTCATCCTGCTCGCGAATCATACATGCGACTCAAGTACCCATAGTTACACATATTCACACAATAAACCACATTTTTATCAGGAAAATTAGCTATTCAATGAAGTGATAGAATTCTCCTTTTAATGAACATGAAAATAGTATTTAAAGCCTTTCTGGGGATTTACTTGCCAATTTCGACAAGGTTTGAACATTATAGATTTATCCGAAACGCAATTATCCAAGGAAGAATCAATTCTCCTTTTAGATGATTAAGAAAAGTAAACTCTATAATTCTGAGAGATTTAATTACTAATTGACAGCATCCCATGATATTTTATTGACAAGGTCACAAATACGACAAGTAAAGCATGCTAGTGGGTTTTAGACTACCCGGACATGGCATAATAGTAGCTACGCACGGACTCCCGTCACCTCGTGCATACGTATCCCCCGCAGATAGTAGCACGTATTTAATTAGTTCACCTATGGGGAAAATTCTCCCTCACAAAGTTAGAAAGGAGACTTTCCTAGCTTCGAAATTCCATAACCGGCTTCCAAGCCCTTCCGACGACTCCAATTGATGCACAACGTCCCAAAACTATTCAAATAACGAACAACCCAATAATAATTCACTCTAATACTTGTAACAATTCAAATTATATAAGTTTCCAACTCCGCTAGAAAAGTTGACCAAAATGCCCTCGGGCCCACGTGCTCGAATTCCGAAATTTCTCGAAGGTAAATTCTACCCATAGCTTTACTAACTCAATTATACAATTTACTCTAATTTTCATGCTCCAATTCATGTTAAAAGTCCAAAATTCCAAATTCTAGGTCTTCCCCAAAAATAACAAATTTATACTAATTTTCCATGTCTAAATCCATGTAAGATCACATATTTAACTCAAAAACAGGAAGAAATCACTTACCCAGTGTTGCTTGGTGAAAATCTCTCCTTGAGCTCTCCAAAATCGTCCAAGCCAAATGAAAGAAATGGGCCAAAACTCGTGTTTAAAACCATCTGCCCAGGCTTCACGAGTTGTACCCTGCGTTGTGCAGGTTGTACATCCTATTACAATATTCCCTTGCTGTACATCTTCTGTTAAAACACCCATAACGCCTTGTAGAAATATCCAAATGACAAACGGTTAAACAAGATTCGAAGAACTTTAATTTGATAGGTTGTACACTATATAAATCTTTATATAGTCCGAGATATGAGCTTCTAAAGTCGGCTCCATGCATTAGAAAATTCTGTCGGAACTGATCCACCAGCCATCTTCAATCGACCATAACTTTCTGATAAAATGTCCAAATCATGAATGTTTTATTTTTCTCGAAACTAGAATGCAAGGTCTACAACCTTTATGTTTCGCAAATTTTCAGAATCTTTATAGATTTTGAGATATAAGCTTCCACATTCAGCTCCGCGATTGCACTAGTTGCTGTCAAAACAGTTTTCTGCAGAAAATTTCAGCAACTCTTTGGTTTGAAATTCATTCCGTTAACCTTTCGAAATCCACCCGAGGCCCTCGGGACCTTAACCAATTATACCAACATGTTCCAAAACATGATACGAACTCGCCAGAGGCCTCAAATCACATCAAACAACGTCGAAATCATGAATCGCACTCCAATTCAAGCTTTATGAACTTTGAAATTTCAAACTTCTACATCCGATGTCGAAACCTATCAAATCACGTCCGATTGACACCAAATTTTGCACGCAAGTCATATTTGACCTTACAGACCTGCTCCAACTTTCGGAATTGGAATCCGACCCTGATATAAAAAATTCAAACTCTCGGTCAAACTTCTCAAAAACCTTCAAATTTCTATCTTTAGCCAAATGACTTCAAAATGACCTACGGACCTCCGAATTCACTTCCGATCGCGCTCCCAACTCCAGAATCACCATACGGAGCTATTCCCAGATTCAGAATCCCAAACAAACATCAACAACACCAAAATGTACTTCAACCTAGACTTATGAAATTCCTTCTAAAATGCTAACTTCCACAATATACGCCGAAGCGCTCCCGGGTTATCCAAAACCCGATCCGGACATATGACCCAGTACGAAATCATCATACGAACCTGCTGGAACCTTCAGATCCTGATTCTGAGGTCGTTTACTCAAAATTCCAGTCTTAGCAGATTCTTTCAACTTAAGGCTTCTAAGATGAGAATTTTCTTTCCAATTTGACTCCGAACTTCCCGAAATTCAATTCCGAACACACCTGCAAGTCATAATACCTGAAATAAAGCTGCTCATGACTTCAAACTACTGAACGACGCGCTAGAGCTCAAGACGACCGGTCGGGTCGTTACACGAGTGGTACTCCAAACCCTCTGTGATAGTAAATTATATGCTAAGTTTTCCAAATGTGAGTTCTGGTTGAAGTCTGTAGCACTCTTGGGGCACATTGTATCCGATGAAGGTATAAAGGTAGACACTTAGAAGATTGAGGCTGTGAAATCCTGGCCTAGACCTGCCACTCCAACAGAGGTTCGTAGCTTTCTAGGCTTAGAAGGATACTACCGGAGGTTCGTAGAGGGATTTGCTTCTCTTTTGGAACCATTAACAAAGTTGATGTAGAAAGCAACTAAGTTTCAGTGGACGGAGGCTTGCGAGCGGAGTTTCCAGGAGCTTAAAAACAGGTTGACTTCAGCACCAGTTCTAGCACTTCTAAAGGGTCCAGATGGTTATACCATGTGTTGTGATGCCTCAGGTGTCGGGTTAGGATGTGTCCTGATGCAACATGGGAAAGTAATTGTGTATGCTTCAAGGAAGTTAAGGAAGCATGAGCAGAATTATCTGACCCACGACATCAAATTAGCTGCCGTTGTCCATGCACTTAAGATATGACGTCATTATTTATATGGTGTTCATGTTGATGTATTCACAGATCATAATAGCCTACAATACATCTTCAAGCAAAAAAAGTTGAATTTTTTACAGAGGTGATGGCTTGAGTTATTGAAAGATTACGATGTTAACATTATCTACCATCCAAGAAAAGTTAATGTTGTAGCAGACGCCTTAAGTCCCCGATCTATGGGTAGCTTAGCACATGTAGAGGCCGAAAAATATAATTAACTAGAGAGATTCATCAATTGTCTTGGGGGTTCGGTTAGTAGACTCTGGCAATGGTGGAGTTGTACTCCAAAATTTTGCAAAATCATCTCTCATAAATGAAGTAAAGGAGAAGCAGTAGAAGGACCCAGAGTTGGTCGAGTTGAGAGAGCGAGTTTCGCAGCAAAAGAAGTCATTTTTAGAACTCAAGGGAGACGGGGTTCTCAGATACAGGGGTCGTTTGTGTGTTCCAGATGTAGCAGGGCTACGAGACAGGATTATGTCAGAGGCACATTACTCGTGGTACTCCATTCACCCTGGGTCGATGAAGATGTATCATGACATTAAGGATGTGTATTGGTGGAACGATATGAAGAAGAACACTACTCAGTATGTCGCTCAATGCCCTAGTTGCCAGTGGGTGAAGATAGAGCACCAGAAGCCCGGGGGCTAATGCAGACTATAAAGACCCCGACATGGAAATGTGAGGCGATAAACATGGACTTTATCACGGGTTTACCTCATCGTAAGTTCTATTCCATATGGGTGATAGTCGATAGGCTCACGAAGTCAGCTCATTTCCTACTAGTCAGATCTACATATACATCAGAAGATTATGCAAAATTATATATTAAGGAGATAATGCAACTACACGGAGTACCAATATATATTATATCTAACTGTGGGGCCCAATTACAACACATTTTTGAGATTCATTTGATAAAGGTATAGGACTCAGGTGAATCTCATCACAACTTTTCATCCACAAAATGATGAGCATGTCAAGCGCACAATTGAGACGCTCTAAGATATGTTACGAGCATGTGTGTTGGATTTTAAAAGAAGTTGGGGTGAACATCTACCTCTTATCGAGTTTGCATATAATAACAGTTACCACTCCAGTATCCAGATGGCTCCGTATGAGGCTTTTTATGGGTGTAAGTGTAGATCTCTTATATGGTGGTTTGATGTTGGAGAATCTGGGCTACATAGGCCAGGTCTGATGCAGCATGCCATAGAAAAAGTAAAGCTCATTTGGGAGCGATTGTTGATAGCTCAGAGTTGTCAGAAGTCATATTATGACGTGCGGCGATGTGATTTACAGTTCGGGATTAATTAATGGATTTTCTTAAAGGTGTCACCTATGAAGGGTGTGATGAGGTTTGGAAAGAAAGGCAAACTTAGCCCACAGTATATTTGGCCTTATAGGATCATTCAGAGAGTGGTACAAGTAGAATATGAGTAAGAATTACCCTCAGAATTTGGGTATGTCCATCCAGCTTTTCACGTATCAATGCTATGGAAGTGCATTGGCGATCCTACCCGAGTGGTGCCCACGGATGATGTACAGATTATGGACAACTTGTCATACGAGGAAATCCCGGTTTTCATCCTAGATCGAAAATTCGAAAGCTATGGAATAAGGAAATAGCCTCTGCGAAGGTTTTACGGAGGAGAAAGAATATGGAAGAGATGACGTGGAAACGGAGGAAGAAATGAAGTCTAAAGACCCCCACCTATTTCAAACTAAAGATATGGCTCGAGGTGGGATACCTCAGCACAACTCTATTATCGTGCCCCATTTTCCTTGCGGAGATCGGATTTATGACATTTGGTTGAGACAACTCGTTCCTTTTGGGAAGGGGTTTTGCATTTTTGAAGAGTCGCCACCTAAAAATGTTTGAGGTGCGTTAGGGCACCGAAGGGGTTCATTATAACTACGTTGATAACCAAAGACAGGGTAAGGGCTTGAAATTATCTAAGAGGAAGGTGTTAGGCACCCCTCAGAATCCACAAGTGTGGTTCCCGGCCAAACAACTTTATTGTGAATTTGTACAATTTAGCAAACAAACAAATAGGGCTCAAATAATAGGGGATTTACGTCCAAGTACACCGATATTGGAAAACAGTTAATGAAAAGTTATATTTCGAAAAGAATTACAATCTAAGCATGTGCAAGTAAAGGATGTCCTAGGTTTTACAATCTGGATCACCTCAATGCAATACCCGGTATGACACTCCTCAAAGAGGGGTTACACGTGGTATTAGCGCACCGGTCATCATATCCATATTCTACCCTTTCCCATCCCGTGAAGGTAATTAAAGCGCGTGTTGGTCGCGAACTCTATTGCATGTTGTTACCCGTCCCTTTCCTATCAGTCCCGGAGGAAATTAGGACTCCTATCCTAAAAAGGAGGTGCTAGGCAGACCCTCAGGCTTTAAAGGTATAAATACTAAGGCGGCATATAAGAAACAAGTAGGACTGCAAATAAGGGAGAGCATGTAAAGCAGATAGAGGCTCAAGTATTCCTCCACATATATTGCACATAAACAGCATGTCTCATACACAAATTAAGGTCCAGGTTTAGTTCCTAATCATGGTGTCTAAATGATAATAGCAGAATCAGTTTTATTATATAACTCAGAGAGGAAGTCCTAATCAAGCTTGCCTACTGATTTTATCATGCTGATAGTTAACATAATCACACACAAAGATCTGGTTTTATTTCTTGTAGTTGATTACCTAAGGCTTTCCTAGGTGTAAAATAACATGCAGTAGTTGTACATATTTGTTAAGGATTCCAGATTATCAATCCTAATAGCATGTGATTCTAAGTGTTTACAAAAGACTAATTGCCAGTTTATTAGAACAGGGGACTGTTTCAGACATGTGTTTAGACTAAGTGTAGTAAGCGAGTATGATCCTATTGCATGATGTCTAATGCAGTATGATAACTTAAACATGGATTTCTAAATGCATACATGATCACACCATTATGCACAACTTCAGGAAAAACATAGGTGATAGTTTTTAATAGGTGTAATAGGATCTCTAAGTGCGTAGGCATGGTAAAACATGATTGCAGCTTTGTTAATACAATTATTCTAAGGCAGGATTGCATTTAAGAACATGTTGACAGAATCACATAGTAACGGTTTTTGTTATTATCATTAATCCTATGAAAAGGATTTCTAAGTGACGGAAATGATGAAAGAAAGCAGGGGAATGAACCTAAGTAACATGGTATCTAAATGCATGGCATGCTTGGCATGTTGTACCTAAACATGGTTGCTATTGCACATATAGAAAGTAAACCTAGGAACATGATTTCTACCCTTACTTATACTATAGCATACATATCCCCACCCATTTTCACTATCCAACCCCAGAATCATTTTTACAAATAATTATTACAAGCCTCTGAATATGAATTACATAATTAAAAATAGGAAAAGAAGAAGTTAACTATAGGGAGCCTTCCCTAATAGGACCAAGTTTCCAGATCCTCAATGCCATGTACTATTTTATCACCTTATCACAATCCGAGTGTGTCAAAGTTCCCTAAGGACCTCAAGGGATCCCGGGCAGTGCGCACACCCAGATTTCATAGACAAAGTGGAGTAAGTGCAGTATGGAAAGGCCAGCTCTTGTATGTCAAAGTTCAGAGGGAGCTCAAGGGTCCCTAAGCAATGCTCACACCAAAGGGACAGAACCTAGTAATCTAAGAGTAAGTGAGAGTGCTCAATATAGTTTTTAAGAATTCAAGAGAATAGTTTTAAAACAGTTTCGAACAGTTTTGGAAAAAGAGTAAGCAGGAAACAGATCTGGAAAAGGGATTACTTGAAGTAGTCTTGTAAAACTAGGAGAAAGTAGTCTTAGTAAAAACAGATTGAGAAGAGCAGAGTAATCAGCAAACAAAGACCAAACTTAGGACCAAAACATGTTCATCACCATACAAAGAACCAAGATAGGTTTAGCACCCAAGATTTCACACATGGGTAGCAGGGGTTGGGGAACACATAGATCACATGATGACAAGCATGTAGTAGGTAGCACATGGCCAGGAATTCTTAGGGATTCAAGGGATTGGGGATACAGTAACAAGACAGGATCAAATATAACAAAGTCTACCAAAACTAATGTACCAAACATAAGCAAAAAGGTTCACATGAAGGCAGGTTTTGAACACACAAAGGCAGGCTACCAAATAAAGCAAAACTGGATATACTAGACAGGACCTGAGATCCTAGTTACATGTTGAAAAACAGAAGAATAAGTAAAAATAGATGAGGAACACCAAGAATTGTGACAGTAATAGAAACATGTTGGTTTGGAGACTGAAATATAAATTAGGACATACCAGTAAGTGAAGAAAGCAGTAACACAAAAGCAAAAGATATGAGATGAACAATAGTTATCCTTGGCTTGCAGCCGGCTAACTCAGATCAGTAGCAAGTAGCACAGAAGAAATAATAGAGAGAGAGCAAGTTTAGTTGTGAGAGAGAGTGAGTGCACAAATTAGTTTTTTATGTCTGTGTCCGTCAATGCATGAATAGAGTATATACAGTTCTTAAAACGAGTAGAGAGTAACATAATTATAGAAACATTACCAATTAAAATCAATCAGAGGCCTGGACTCCCTTCAATCAGGGAGTCATGATTCAAACGGGTGTAAATTGTACCGAATAAGGAAAGAATCACTTAGAAGGCTCATTATACCATAACATGAGTAGTAAAGAATGTGGCATGTAATAAGGTCAAGTACATAGTATCTCAAGTAAGGAACATATATATTCAATGTGTTTATATGGTAAAAAGTATAAATCAATTCTGGAAATTAGTCAAAGAATCACGGATGGGACTAAAAGCACAAGGAATCATTCTTAACTAAGGAAAGTATCTTATAAACAAGGAAATCATTTAAATCAATACGGGATTGTATGCACAAATTATAGATTCAAGGAGAAGATCACATATGAGCGGGGTAATATGCTATAGGCAAGGATAAACAGGAAATCAGCCTTGATTAAATAATTATCTCAAGAATCAATGTGGAATATCATGCAAGACAATGAAGAACCAATCATAGGGATTCAAAGGCCCACAAACAGAGAACAATACTGACTTTAGGAGAAACTAGCACAAGCTTATGAGAACCAACAGAATATACTCGAAAATCAGAAACCCTGATAAGCAAACATGGGGTAAAACCACATAATCACAAGATGCTCATGAGAAACAAACATATATGCAGGTTAATCGAACACATACTCAAAGACGAACTCAGAGTCGAAGATTAAGCTAAGAAACTTAGGGCTTTAAGCATAAAAACCCAGATAAAGAGGGAGAAACTTAGATAAACGTTTAAACATAATTAAAATCGGAGAACAACGATTAAAATAAGAAGAAGAATCGTTTTAAAAAGGGGTCAAGAAACCCTAGTTGAAGATGAAGAGTTATCTTAGAGAAATCGGGAAAAACCTTTGAGGAAAATAACAATAAACTCATAATATACATAGATCTATAACAAATCTAAAAGAAATCGGAAAACCTTAAATTTTAGGGTTTCAGAGAACTCAAAGAAAATGATAAAACTTTAAAGTTTCACCGGCTTTTAGCCGAAGAGGTCATAGATCTTACTCAGACGGCCGGAGGTGGCCGGAGATGGCATGAGAAACCATGAGAGGTGAGTAAACCGCCTTCTGTTTCCTCTGAGGGCCTCAAGGCAGTGATATCCGGTGAAGGAAGGAAGGTGACAAGGTTGGGAGATTGGTGAGACCACCATGAAGACCGGGGAGGCAACGGCCGATGAGAACCATGGCGGTTCTAGCAGAGAGAGTTTGAGAGAGATGATAGAAGAGGACGGCGGAGGATGAAGAGATAATGAGAGGTTTGGGGGGGGGGGGGGGGTGGGGTGGTTGGGAAAAATTTTTTCTTTTTTTATACCATACTATGTATATAATG
>ML282409.1:0-11654 GCA_005239495.1 Nicotiana undulata | reverse complement strand
TATATATATATATATATATATATATATATATATATATATATACACACACACACACACACACACACCAAGCCTTATAAGGCTGGACAACTATTTTACTTACTATATTGAGAGAATAGAGTCAGTATCAGCAGACGAGCATATCTTCAGATTATCTTTGACCCCCAGTGTCTTTCAGTTATTATATTATTAGTTTAGATTCAACTTTCAGTATATTGCCTTACATACTCGGTACATTTCGTACTGACGTCCCATTCTAGGGGCGCTACATTTCATGCGTGTAGGTTCAGACAGACAGACAGGTAGACCTCCTCAGTAGGTGTTGCCCGAGTTCAACTTTATCAGTAAGCTTCCCGTCCTTCGGAGTTGCCGGGTCTAGAAGTGTTGTGTACATTTTGTGTATATATGTAGATAGGTTATGGGTAGGTCGGGTCCTTTTTCGATCACAGTACATCTATCAGTAGAGGCTTGTAGACATATCTTGTCAGTTAGTGCAGTATGTTGGGCTTGTAGACCCTGTACGTATATTTTCTTGGCTTGTCAGTTATAGTAGTTATGCCGGCCTTGCCGGCCCAACTTTATGTTGACATTTAGTCAGCGTTAGTCTCTATTCAGTTTTATATTTTGCTTCGCAAATTGTCTTGCAATGTGGCCCTTGGAAAAAGTATGACATTATATGTCCAGAATTCCTGAGTCGCAAGTTGGTACGCAAAGATAGATGAGGCACACTGGGTGTCGGTCTCGCCCCCAGGATCGGGGTGTGACATATATCTTAACTTACATAGCCCACTTCTTATTAAGGAATACACTCGTAAAGATCTTTCTCTATTTCATCACGTGCTAAGTTTGTGCAAAAAGATTTTCATATATATTCATTCTGAAACTAGTATTCAAGTACTCAAGTCGATTCATACCCAACCCAAACTTCTAGGACTCATTCAAACCATTTGTTTATTCATTGACAAATTTTCTGAACAATGATGATTTATCTCTTTACTTCCACAACAAAAATATTGTGTAACGACCCGATCGGTCATTTTGAGCATTTGCACTTCGCTCGGTAGTTTACGGGTATGAGTAGTTCCGTATGATGTATTATGACTTATGTGAATCTTCGGTTTTGGTTTTCAGGTTATTCGGATTCTGTTTGGAAGAATGAATTTCAATGTTGAAGATTTAAGTTGAAAGAGTTGACCAAGTTTGATTTTTTGTGAATTTGACCCCGGAACGGTGTTTTGATGGTTCCGTTAGGTCCGTATGGTTTATTTTTGACTCGTGCATATGCCCGGTTTTGCATTTGGATATTTCTAGAAGGTTTCGGCTTAGGTTGGGAAAAAATGG
This sequence comes from Nicotiana undulata, assembly GCA_005239495.1. Taxonomy (NCBI): domain Eukaryota; kingdom Viridiplantae; phylum Streptophyta; class Magnoliopsida; order Solanales; family Solanaceae; genus Nicotiana; species Nicotiana undulata. The sequence continues at coordinate 10,316 of ML282409.1, read as the reverse complement.
AAATTTGAAGGTTTGGAATGTTCATAAGTTTGACCGGAAGTTGACTTTGAGGATATCAGATTCATACTTTGGTTCCAAGAATTTGAATAGCTTTGTAATCTCATTTGGGAATTGTGTCAAAATTTGGGTTCATTGCGGGATGATTTGATATGTTTCGACGCAAGATTTCGATTTGAGGTGTGATTTATCGTTCGATGTTTTTATATGTGTTTTGAGGCCTCGAGTAGGTCGTGTTATGTTATGTGACTTGTTGGTATGTTTGGACGGGGTCCTGAGGGACTCGGGCGTGTTTCAGATTGATTTCAGATCATTTTCTTCAATGTTGCTATTGTTGGTTCTGGTGTGACCGCACCTACGACTAGTTTGCGCATGTGCGATGGTCGCAGAAGCGACGAAGGGGTCGGAGGAGAGAAAAGAGTGTTGGGTGAAGAAGACCGCAAAAGCGTAGATTTGGGTTCATATGCGGATGCACAGGTTCGAGGTGATGGAGCATAGGTGCGAGGTATTTCGTAGGTGCGGATGGTGGCTCGCACCTGCGATGTCGCAGAAACGGGTATGTTGTCCGCAGGTGCGAGGGTCGATTCCTCAGTTGATTCCGCAGAAGCGTAGGTTATGTCGTAGAAGCGAGCTCGCAGAAGCGGCTATTGTGTTGTAGGTGTGGAAGTACTGGGCAGAATGATAAATACAAGGGTTCGCGATTTTGGCCTCATTTAAACATTTCCAAGCTCGAATTTAGGCAACATTTGGAGAAAGTTTCACCATATGAATAGGGGGTAAATGTTCTCTACTTGATTTTGGTTATATTTCATGAATCTATCTTCGATTTTAGCCTCCGGTTGATGAATTTTAAAGAGAAAATTGGGGGTTTGGCCTAAAGTTTCATAATATAAATTTATAAGTTTTAAACATCGATTTGGAGTCAGAGTTGAGTGAAATTAGTATGGCTGGACTCGTAATTGAATAGGTTGTCGGAAATTGTGATTTTTGTCAAGTTTTGAGGTGCGGGCCCCGGTTGGGCTTTTTGGCCGATTTCGACTTTGATTCACGATCTGATATTTTACGATCGGGATGGGTTCCTTTAGCATTGTTTGATGTATTAAATTGTTTTTGGTTAGTTTCGAGTCGTTCGGAGGTACGAATGCGCGTGATGGCATCTTTGGAGCATTGTTTGGCTTGCTCGGAATTTGGTATTGCCTTGTTCGAGGTAAGTAACTATTCTAAACTTACTGCCGAGGGTATGAAACCTCTCAATACATGTTATGTGATTTGTATCGAGGTGACGCACATGCTAGGTTACAGGCGTGTGGGCGTGCACCATGAGAATTGGGACTGTGTTGCTTCCATGGCACTGTATAGTGGACCTAGTTTGTTGATATTTGTGTTTCCACCTTGCGATAGAGTAATTGAGCTGTCAATCATGATAAATATCATGTTTAGGCTTCATGATGATGTTGTTAGGGAACACGGTGGCAGTTTCTTGCTGTCATCTCACTGATTTCATTGATATTTTGTACTCAGTAATATTCATGCATTCATATCATATCTCAATCTCAGTTGTTGTTATTGATACATCATATCATTGTTGTCGGGCTAGTTTCATGATATTTTGAGCTCGTGAGCGAGACTGGAGAGAGTGATGACTGATTGAGGCCGAGGTCCTGAGTGAGAGTGACACTTTGGGATCGGGCTGCACGCCGCAACAACATATTATATTATACCTTATGGGTTGGGCTACACGCCACAACAATATATTATATTATACCTTATAGGTCGGGCTGCACGCCGCAACAATATATTGATTATATTTTATGGGTCGGATTGCACGCCGCATAGATATATTGATTATATTTTATGGGATCGGGTTGCACGCCGCAACAATATAGTGTTTGGGTTGAAGGAGCCCCTCCGGAGTCTTGACACCCCCGGTTAGCGCAGACGACTATATATATGTGTGGATCGGGATGCACGTCGCAGTAGTTATTATACAGCATTGCGTGATTGAGTGTGCTGAGCATTAAGCATAGTGAGAGGATGCGAGACAATGAAATTGAGTACTATGAGAGTGTGAGTACATGATTCATCTATGAGATACATGGAATTTTCATGCACACATGACATACAGGCATAGAGATGTAATTTTCATTGTGGTATACGGTATCACGTCATTCATGACTTATTATACGCCTTGATATGTGGCATAGAGAGGTATTTTACACTTGTTATCTGGAAAGAAAATGAAACATTTTTATTTATTGTGGAAAATATACTAGGAAAGTTTCAGTTTTCAAACTTACTCATATTTTTGGCATTTTCGGTAAGAGATTTGGGTTTTTCACTGAGATACTTGAAAATCATGACCATTTTATGGAACTGTGAATGAGCTGAGAATTTTTACTTCTAAGTTACCGCTTTTATACTTGTATTTGTGTTGTTATTAACTGTTGCGGGATTTTGGTATTGAACCCGACATTGTGTTAACTCGTCACTACTTTCAACCTAAGGTTAGGTTTGTTACTTACTGAGTACATGGGGTTGGTTGTACTCATACTACACTTATGCACCTTTTGTGCAGATGTTGATTGTTGATGTTTTTGCGCTCGATGGGAATTGGTTTGAAGATGAACCTGCGTTCCGGTTGAAGCTGCCCCTTGTTCATTTCAGATTTTTAACTTTATTCTTAGAATCTCATGATTTGTACTAACAGTCCTTGGGAATTGTATAAAAGTCAGATAATTTCTTTACTTTATTGTCTTGTTAATATCATTGGAATTGGATAGTTACTAGTTGGCTTACCTAGTGGGTTGGGTTAGGTGTCATCACGACTAGTGGATTTGTGGTCGTGACTAGTTGGTATCAGAGCTCTAGGTTCATAGGTTTTACAAGTCATGAGCAAGTGTCTAGTAGAGTCTTGCAGATCGGTATGATGACGTCCATACCTATCTTCAAGAGGCTACATGACATTTAGGATATACTTCCCATCTTTCTCTCCTTATCACGCGTCATTGATTCGGCTTGAAGCGTAACTCCTTGAATTCTTTCCACGCATTCGTATGCGCACATGGGTGCTCAGTATCAGTTGTGCATCGACGACTTATGATTCCATGGTTGAGGTGAAAGATGTGATTTTGGCGTGCTGATGATGGGCTAGTATGGGGTACTTAAGGCTGGGTTTTCGCTGTAGCTTGAGCGCAGAGATTTTGATTGTATGAGCACGTTCTTTTGGGACTTATATATCCGTTGGTGTCCCTATTAGTGGAACTTGTGATTGGATTACTATGTGGTGAGTATGATGTGACTGCGAGATGTGTTCAGATTGTTTGAATGTGATGGGAAAAGTTTAATTGAGACGTAGAAATTACTATTAGGTTGTTTGATTGTGTCTTGATTTGGCGTATGGCCTCGAGTTATGAGTGTGTTGAAGGACCTCTCATGTTGTTCAGTTGTGGAGTGAACTAGACTTTCATGTCTTGTTGTAAGTTTGAAATCAGGAAGATTAAGTAATTGCGAAGTAGTTGTGACTATGGAAGGGTATAGAAAGATGTCAGTTGAGGATAAGCATGTGGGTTATCTCCTGCGGGGTGTCCTGAGGTTGTGTGATCCCTATGTTGTTTTGTAGCGCATTCCCTTTAACTAGTGAATTATATGTGTTGCAATTTTAGTTCGGGTCGCTTATGAGAGTTGTCTTGACTTATACAAGGATGAATGCGAGATCTGCAGATGATTTGAGATATTAGATGGTTTGTGTTATATGAGTTTATGAAGGATTTAGTTGAATCTCCCTGCGGTATTGTGGCAGTAATAGAGTATGATCATTGTGAGTTATTGTGTGTTTTTATCTATGTCTTTGATCCAAGTGGGGGAGTCTCCCATTGATAAAATGATTGCACGATTATGTGTTGTATTGGTTTAAGTTCGAAGTATACCGGTGAATCGGTTATGACTTGCAGAGGTGGAGTTTGAGAATGACTCGAGTAATGGGAATTTCTAGATACGAGTTGTATTATACTCTATGGGTATATGGGAATCATTGAATGATTGAGTTATTATTCGTAAAGGATGTAGTGTGCGTGGAGTTAGAAATTTGCTTGGTTTCTTAGGGGGGTGGTACTCCCTTGGGTGTTGGTGTGCTAATATGGCACATGTCGTTCAGTCCGTTTGGTTGGTTTAATTGAAATTTGAGAAGAGTGGATGACTCTCGAGAATGGTTCTAATGGATTCAATATTTACATGTAGCGATTTGGAATTTTCAAGATTTGTATATGGCTAGAAACATAGAGTTACATTGGACGGTGTCGAGACTTGTGCCATTTGTTTTACCATTGTGGATTATGAATTCCAGCGTCAAGAAGGTGAAGGAAACAATTTTAGGTTTTCATAAGGTCTCTTTAGAGTGGGTGTCTCAGTTGTGGTGCTTCGGGGTGCTTAAGAGGGAATCCAGCGACTTATGGGCCTTAGAGCGTTGTGGTGTTATACTAGGGTCTCTTGTGTGGTGAATTTTTGTCAAGGATCATGGTGTTCTAACAAGGGGAAGTATCAATTTGAAGACAATTTGGAAATGACTTGGAGAAACAGGACAACTTGGTAGTAGGTTGGATCAGCACAGTAACAGATATAATCAGTTCTTTGGGTGCTTGCAGCGTGGCTAGTCTTTACATGTGTTTTCTGGAAATGCTCTTAGGTTTTGGCGACATGTGTGGCTGGGTTGAGTTAGAGAGATTCAGTTCTGATGGTTTGGTTATGTGTAAATGGGTTTGGAAGAGTTCTCAATGGTTTTTACCACGGTTCGAGGGGTATATTTCTAACTGACGTGAGGAGCATATAGTGTATAGTGAATTTCTCCTAGATGAAATCAAATGGAAGATCCTTTGCTAATTGCGTATGTAGTTGCTTGTGACTCGGAGTGGACTATGAAGTTTTCGTATCTTTCATATTATGGCATGGTATATGCGATGTGTTGTGTGGGATCTAGATTTGCGTGAGCGAGATCATAATTCAGTTTTGAAGGGAATGTCATGAAATTCGTAGGCAGCATGGATGGTTTTACACGACTAGGTAATGATAATACTATTTGGTATGGCTTGATGGGAGTATACATTTTAGAAAGGGCAATGTGTTTGATTTATGGATACTTCACTGGTACTGCAACACACTCATGTTGATCGACTGCTAACATTAAAATTTTTGCTATGTGGCACAGAACTTGAGACTGTGAGTTCTCAGGAGCGGATGGTTTCATGGTTGTGGACGATGATGTCATGGTCGAAGCTAGCAAGATGATATGTGTTATGATTCAGTCAATGTGGGTTTTTGGATGTTTCTTTTTATCTATTTGTGGGCGCTCGGAGTTGATTTGGGGGTCCATTGGTAGTCCCAATTAGGATGTGTAATCTACACCGAGTTGGATTGGTTGGCTCCATAATGTTGTTGTTGAGGGATGTGTTATTCGATTGTTGCTAAGCTTATTCGTGTTCTGAAATTTTCTGTTAGTTAGTCTTTTATGCTATGAGGAGTTGTGATTCGTTGGTTTTGGGAACTCATGGTGCGGTTCTATTGTGGTCTTATAGTGGAATTTGAGCAAGATGAGTAATTAGGTATTGCATGATTGAGGGCGTATTGGTTATATTCTTTAGAGTTTTGTGTGGCATTGTGTAATCTGATTTCCTGTGGTTATGGTAATGCACTTTGGGTACTTGATGTTGAATTTTGCGTGGTTATTGATTTTGAGTAGGGTGGCTCGATATATATGATATGTACCAGCGTTTGGATGGAGTCGTGCATTGCAGCGGAGTTATGTTGAGGTATTAACCTTTGTGTTAGATTCGTGTGTTTTGGTCCTACGATGTGTGATAGGTTATTAGCATTGCGTTGTGGTGATACCCGTTGAGCTTGCATGGGGGTTCTCTTGAATGAGTCATTTTCGTGATTGAATACATCTGGATTGTTGCTTATTGGTGCATGGATTGCACGATTTGTGGCTTTGAGTAGTGTGGGTGTTGCGTGTCAGTAGAGTAATTGGTATTCGATAAGATGGAGTTGTCAGATCTAAGATTGGTGCTATCAGATTTGATTGTGGTATATTTGGAAGGATAATATCGAAAGTCGGCTTAGGGATTGGATATAGTTCTTGTTGAAGGAGAGGGAGATCCACGACTTGTTGATTTGATGAATGATTATGAGTTTCTGCGTGTTCTTTCATTATCGGCAGTGTACGAAGGTCTTAGAATGAGCTTTATTACCGGGACTGGGTTGCTCTGAGTAATTACTGTGATCGGAGATTTTGTTATGGGTATTTGAGTCATGTGGTATACTCGGTGATTGTAGCTTGGGTTATGGCTGCGGGTTGGTACAACTTGTTCAGACTTATACAACGTGTAGGTTGCGAGATTCAGATCTTATAAGGAATTTCGGATGTTGGAAAATTAGATTCTAAGCCTTATGGGCTAGGTTGAATTGATAAATTTAAGTTATGTTGTGTTATTGGATCTATATGGGATAGGGTGACATAGGATTACCCCCGTGTATGTGCATGGTAAGGTTATGCGGCGGTTTGATGGTTTTGGGAACAACTCTTGGCACGTTTGAGGACGAACATATGTTTATGTGGGGGAGGATGTAACGACCCGACCGGTCGTTTTGTGAATTTGCACTTCGCTCGGTAGTTTACGGGCATGAGTAGTTCCGTATGATGTATTATGACTTATGTGAATCTGCGGTTTTGGTTTTCAGGTTAATCAGATTCAATTTGGAAGAATGAGTTTCAATGTTGAAGCTCTAAGTTGAAAGAGTTGACCAAGTTTGGCTTTTTGTGAATTTCACCGCGGAACTGAATTTGATGGTTCCGTTAGGTCAGGATGAAGATTTTGGACTCAAGTGTATGCTCGAATTTGCATTTGGATGTTTCTAGAAGGTTTTGGCTCAGGTTGGCAAAAATTGGAAATTTGCAGGTTTGGAAAGTTCATAAGTTTGACCGGAAGTTGACTTTGAGGATATCGGATTAGGACTTTTGTTCCGGGAATCCCGTGTTATTTTATGTGACTTGTTAGTATGATTGGATAGGGTCCCGAGGGGCTCGGGCGTGTTTTGGATTGATTTCGAATCATTTTCTTCAATGTTGCTATTGTTGGTTCTGGTGTGACCGCACCTGCGGCTGGTTTGCGCAAGTGCGATGGTCGCAGAAGCGACGAAGGGGTCGCAAGAGAAAAAATAGTGTTGGGTGAGGAAGACCGTAGAAGCGAAGATTTGGGCGCATATGCTGATGCGCAGGTGCGAGGTGATGGAGCGCAAGAGCGAGGTATTTTGCAGGTGCGGATGTTGGCTCGCACCTGCGATGTCGCCGAAGCGGGTATGTTGTTTGCAGGTTTGAGGGTCGAGTCCTCAGTTGATTCCGCAGAAGCGGAGGTTATGTCGCAGAAGCTACACTGTAGAAACGGCTATTGGTCGCAGGTGCGGAAGTGCTGGGCAAAATGATAAATACAAGGGTTCGAGATTTTGGCCTCATTTTAACATTTCCAAGCTCGGATTGAGGCGATTTTCCGAGAAATTTTCACCGTATGAATGGGGAAAATGTTCTCTACTCGGTTTTGGTTATATTTCAGGAATCTATCTTCGATTTTAGCCATCGGTTGGTGATTTTTAAAGAGGAAATTGGGGGGGGGGGGGTTTGGCCTAAAGTTTCATAATATGAATTTTTTAGTTTTGAACATCGATTTGGAGTCGGAATTGAGTGAAATTAGTATGGTTGGACTAGTAATTTAATGGGTTGTTGGATATTTTGAGTTTTGTTTGGTTCCGAGGTGCTGGCCGGGGTTGGGCTTTTTGGCTGATTTCGGGATTTGATTCAAAATTTGATCTTTTACGATCAGAATGGGTTCCTTTAGCATTGTTTTGATGTATTTGAATTATTTTTGATTGGTTTCAAGCCGTTCGGTGGTCGGAACGCGCGTGATAGCATATTTAGAGCATCGCTTGGCTTGCTCGGCATTTGGTATTAGCTTGTTCGAGGTAAGTAACTCTTCTAAACTTAATGCTGAGGGTATGAAACCCCGCAATACGTGTTATGTGATTTGTATCGAGGCGACACACATGCTAGGTGACGGGCGTATGGGCGTGAACCATGAGAATTGGGACTTTGTTGCTTCCATGGCACTGTATAATGGCCATAATTTGTTGATATTTGTGTTTCCACCATGCGACAGAGTAATTGATTTGTCAATCATAATAAATATCATGTTTTGGCTTCATGCTCATGTTGTTAGGACCCACGGTGGTCGTTTCTTGCTGCCATCCCATTGATTTCATTGATATTTTGTACTCAGTTATATTCATGCATTCATATCATATCTCAGTCTCAGTTGTTGTTATTGATACGTAATATCATTGTTGTCGGGCTAGTTTCATGATATTGTGAGCCCGTGAGCGAGACTAGAGAGAGTGATGATTGAGTGAGGCTGAGGGCCTGGGTGAGAGTGACATTTCGAGATCGGGTTGCACGCCGCAACAACATATTATATTATACCTTATGGGTCGGGTTGCACGTCGCAACAATATATTATATTATATTTTATGGGTCGGAATGCATGCCACATCGATATATTGATTATATTTTATTCGATCGGATTGCACGTTGTAGCAATATAGCGCTTGGGCTAAAGGAGCCCCTCCGGAGTGTGTACAATCCCAGTGAGTGCAGTCGACTATATATATGTGTGTGTGGATCATGTTGCACGTCGCATCAGTTATTATACAGCGCTGAGTAATTGAGTGTGTTGAGCATTGAGCATAGTGAGAGACGATGCGAGACAATGAGATTTAGCACTCTGAGAGTGTGAGTACATGATTCCTCTCTGAGGTACATGGAATTTGCATGCACACATGAATACAGGCATATAAATGCATTTTTCCTCGTGCTATACGGTATCACGTCATTCATGACTTATTATACACATTGATATGTAGGCATAGAGAGGTATTTTATACTTGTTATCTATAAAGAAAATGAAACATTTTTATTTATTCTGTAAAGGATATTTGAAAAATTTTAATTTTCAAACTTACTCGTATTTTTGGCATTTTCGGTAAGAGATTTGGGTTTTTCAAAGAGAAACTTGAAAAGCATGACCATTTTCTGGAACTGTGAACGAGCTGAGCATTTTTACTTCTGAGATACCTCTTTTATACTTGTATTTGTGTTGGTATAAACTGTTGTGGTATTTTGGTATTGAAACCCGACCTTGTGTTAGCTCGTCACTACTTTCAACCTAAGTTTAGGTTTGTTACTTATGAGTACATGGGGTCGATTGTACTCATACTACACCTCTGCACCTTGCGCGCAGATGTTGGCTACTGATGTTGTTGCTTTTGGTGGGAGCTGGATTGAATATGTTCCTGCGTTCCGGTTGAAGTTGTCCCTAGTTCGTGGTAGTTTTAGATCTATAAAAAAACTATGTTTATGTACTTTTCAAACAAACTATGTATTTATTACATTTCATGTTTGTAAACTCTATTCTTAGAAGCTCATGATTTGTACTACCAGTTCTTGGGAATTGTATAAAAGTCAGATAATTTCTTTACTTTATTGTCTTGTTAATATCATTGGAATTGGATAGTTACTAGTTGGCTTACCTAGCGAGTTGGGTTATGTGCCATCACGACTAGTGAATTTGGGATCGCGACAATTATATCTCTTTCATACATCAAGTTCGTGCCCCAGTATAACCTCCTTTATTGCTCTTATACTTTGCCTACTGTTGGAAGATATTTGTAAAATTTAACTTCTCTTTTTTCCTTTCCGCTAGGTACGACTTCTTCACAAGAAATTTATATATCATAATTTTATGTAGCTTTCCATAATAAACCCTTTTGTTTACAGTAATAATACAAGCAACTCGCGGTATCTTTACACATAGATTTTCAAACCACATCTTTGTATGGATTTTGTTTTTTGGGCATACTCTATGATACGCTCAATTTACACCTTAAAAGAATGTAAGCGATCGTTGTCAAACATAGTAACCCAACAAGGTTGGGGTCGAATCCCACAGAGAACAATATGAGGGCGTTAGGAATGCTAGAGAATTATCACCTATTGTGCAGTGCCAAACAAATATGATTTTGGGTTTTTGATGGTTGTTTATAACTAAATGCGAACTATAAACTATCCTAGAAAGCACTTAAAATGATCAAGGGCAACAAGTATCGATGCTTCGGGTATTACACTCGAGTAACGATCCAATGTATTTCACGATTTTACAAATATGAGTGGGTAATGTTAATTAGCCATGGATAACATTTCTTAATTAGCTTTTCCCAAAGACTAA
>ML282406.1:55895-79745 GCA_005239495.1 Nicotiana undulata | reverse complement strand
TGTTAGGACCCAATTCTTTGACATCGGGCGTTGGCGCGGCTGTGGCAAGGATTGGGCGTGATGGCCTTGTCATTGGCCTATGCGCGGGCCAAACAATCATGCGGGCGACGGACAAGACATTGATATGAGGGTTGTTGCGGGCAAGTATTGGCCAAGGTCTTGGCACGGGAAAGACACACTTGGAAAGGGCTTGATAAAACAATGTGGGCAATGTTAGGGCGGCATGGCACGGCATGCGCGCCAAAATCAGTGGCAATGGCACTATGGGTTGTGGCAGCTAGGTGCGGGCGAAGCTAAGACAAGACGGACGTGCGGGTTGATGGCAAAGGCTTTCAATAGCCAAGACAAGGCTATGTGAATGAAAATACAAGCAATGGCACGAGGGAAATGAGCAGTGGCATGGGCAAGGCAGGAAACTAGGCCAAGGCAGTGTGCGGGCGGCAGCGGCGTCGGACGTGTGCGGCAAAGTCATGGCGGCGGAATGCGGGTGAGACATTGGTGCGGAACAATGTCAAAGATGAGCTAAAGCTTGGCACAAAGCAAGCTTGGGCGTGGAGCATGGCTGACCAAGTCAAAGGCACATGCAAGGCACATGCCAAAGTAGTTGGCGGTTACATTTCCTAACTCCTTGTCCCTATGATCTCCCATGAACTGATTATGCTTGTATCCATGACCCTATTGCGTGTATAATGGCCTAAGTAGTTGGGGATGTCAACTACAAGTTAGGAACAGGTTTAAACTTAGCCCGTCAAGTGGAAAAAGCTGTCGACGACAAGTGTCAATGTGCTGCCAAGTCTAAGGGCTGCCTATATTCTATAAATAGGGCCTTATGGACTTAGGCAGAGGAGTGTGGGTAATTTTGTGTGAAATTACAAGTGGGAAACAAGAGTGAAACGTGAGGGTTTTAAGGTGTTTCGAAAGGGACTAAGGCTAGGCTTGGGCAGGTCTTAGTGTTGGCCAAGAACGACTTGTGTTCTTCGTCAAAAGTGGGCTTTGCTCGACTTGTAATCATAGCAAGTGAGGGTGTCCTTTGTATTGTTTTGAAATTAATGCAAAGATTGGATTTTCCCATATTGGCTTGTGTTCATACCGTTTTTATTGCCTAAAATTCGTCAAGGCCAAAGCTACTGAAATTTGGCTAAGCGTGGGAAAGGCTGAGTCAAGCGCACAACTTGACTGCCGCACGGGTGTGGTTCGGACTGACTAAATCACCCTGTGACACTTGGGTTGCAATGTTGGAAATTTTTTATCTGTACAAAATTTACTCTAATATTAATCGGATAATAATGAGTATTACTTGGTTTGAATAATAAAAATAATTATGAAAAAACGTATATCTTGTACTCCATACGTTTCAATTTATGTAAACCTGTTTGACTGGGCACGGGGTTTAAGAAAAAATGAAGATGTTTGAAATTTATGGTCCTAACCAAGTTAAAAAGGACCCAGAGGTCTTGTGTGGTTATAAAAGTTTCTATTAAGGGTAGAATTGTAAGTTTAAGCAAAATTATTTCCAAATTAGAAATGAGTCATTTTATTTGGAACGAATAAAAAAAAAAAGTTCACGCACATTGGTACGGAAGAAGTATTTATTAAGTTGATTAAAATAGTAGTGCGGCCAATTCTTTTGTTTGCGGACATAAAATAATACAGTACAAGATTATCCCGAAGACTCTCACTCTTGGGAAACTACAGAATTTTATTTCTCACCTGGTATCCAGTACCTACATTGAAGTTCGACTAATTTAGATTCGCGCCGAGAAGTCTCATATTAGGGAAAAAGTGATCCCTAAAAAAGGCGACTTCATACACAAGAGTTCGACATAATATGGATTCATGTGCTGCATAAATTAGTGTTGTTTATTGAACCTAAATTATTATGGTTACCTTTTAAAAAATGTAATTTAAGTTGTAGATTAGTAGAAGGGGAGAGGGTTGGTGATGCTCTTGAGACTTTCTTGTGCTTGTGGGGTTATTCCAGCTTTACTTTTCCAAATTTAAATGACATGTTAAGACTTTTCAATTATTGAACTCAATTAAAGAGCCAATATGCGTTGTATTCTTGATTGCCACCCTTTTGAAGAACATTTTCCTCGTGATAAAGGGCATTTTTGTTTTGTTTTGAATATTTGAATTAGATGTGTGTATGGACTGGGTTGGTACGGTTTTTATCAAAATTAAACCAAATTAACTATATCGGTTTGGATTGGTTCGGTTTTGTCAGGTTTTTCGGGATTTTCGAGTTTTCGGGTTTTTTTGTTACATAAATATTATCCGAAACTTACTTTGTTAAAGTTATAGAGAAAATTTTGTTAGTAACACATGCTAATTATTTTCTTCTTCGTCAATCAATGATTTTCCATCAATGTACACTTTGAAGGTTAACACATGAGAGGATCCCAAATATTTTTATATTTTTTAAAGAAAATTCAATATATAGTCTTTAAAATATATATATAAAAATTATATATTTATATATCGGTTTGGTTCGGATTTTTTTTACTCAACACCAATCAAGTCAAACCTAACCTAGCCGAATTTTTTAATCGATTTGGTACGATTTTCCGGTTCGGTTTGAACGCCCATAATTTGAATATTTGAGAATTAAACATGAATAAATAACTAGGAACTCAATTGGGGCATAACTATGACTTTCAGGGGTTCAATTGAATTTTCTTCACAGGAGAAACTATAGTATGTACAATAAAGTTTTTGTACATATATATGAATCCTTGAGTTCTATTGAGATATATTCAAATTTTAGGTTTATTATTTTTTATATTTTTTTAATAGATCATCTTATTCAAATTTTTAGCATTATTATCACCGAAATTTAATGTTCAATACTAACTACTACTCCTTCCGTTCCAGTTTATCTGAATTTATTTTCTTTTTGGTCCGTTCAAAAAAGAATGATTTCTTTCTAAATTTGGAAACAATTTAACTTAAATTTACAATTCTACCCTTAATGAGAAGCTTTTATAACCACACAAATACTCTGATCCATTTTGACTTGTTTAGGACCACAAATTCCAAAAGTCATTGAAACGGAGGAGACACTAATGTATCTGCAGGTGGTGAATGAATAGGGGAATGTCTTGGAAGCAACAGAGAAGTCAGCCTTTGTAAATTGCCATTTGCCAGTGCCATTGAAAGATTGCAGCAAAAGATTCAAATCTAATAAAACCCAAAAGCAAAAATTAATTCATTCAATCTGCATTCATACTTCAATTGTACTCCTCACCTGGCCAAACAAAAATAGTGGTCCAGTTCATGAATTTCTATATTATATTGTTTTTGCATCATGAAGCGGAGCTTTGGTGTAACCGATAAAATTGCTACCATGTGACCAGAAGATCACGAGTTCAAACCGTGAAAACAACCTCTTGCAGAAATGCAAGGTAAGACTGGGTACATCATTTTTGTATATTTTGCGTGAAGTGATATAGGAAAAAGAAGTTTGAAAAACTTGTGGATTGCGGTTGACAGGTTCAAACTACCTACCTATTTGTCTTTACTTTCTTGTCGTAGATTTTACTCCCATTGGCATGTATGATGCGCAAAGTTATACACACTAAAAGTCCTCCTAGGTTTCCGTTGTTACAAATATTTCCTTTTCTCTATAATGGAAGAGAAACATTAAAAACTTTTTTTGGTCATGAAAAGAATAATTGTGGGGTTTGCTTTTTTTTTTTTTTTTGGAGGATCGTGTGTGTGTGGGGAGGGGGAGGTTAATGAAAGCTATGATTTTGTTTAAGGCTCAAAGGGATCAGAAAATTACACTATTTAGCTCGATAATTTTTTTAAAAATATGTATATATACTATATAATGACACCCTTTGACTTCTTAGTGAGTTTGTTTCTTTATATTTTGACTTCGCCTTAATAAAAATCTTGACTCTGCCATAAAAATTACTACGGCACAACTTTAAGTAATTGCGATTGATTATATGAATCATCATTAATTTTCAAGTGAGTGTCATTTAAGCCTGGCTACATTTAATATAAAATTCAAAGTGTATAGGGAAGATAGGATATCAAAATATAAATAGGGACGTGCTTCCAGCTTTTATAAAAACGCGGCTTAAGACAGATTCAAAGTCGAAAATTCAATATTCAATGTTGAATTTAACAACCGTTGAAGTGTGTAATTCAGCATTAATCATGAAGGCATGAACTAAGTTTGGTCAACTGCGTCTTACGAGGCGTGTGATCCAAAGTGTTATGTCCATTTTTTTTTTCGTTTTTTCTGGTTTCCTCGCACTACAAAATTTGTTTGCTTGTGGCCAACAAGAGTTGTAGTAGAGTGACGAGTATTCTTTTATCTTTAATCAAAGATTTCGTATTCGAATCTTAATATGAAATTGTCTTTGTTAGAGAGTGCATTATCTTAAGACCCGTTTGATCATAGATTTTGTCAAAATAAATTTGGATTTTATTTGACGAATACATGTTTCGCCATAAATTTTGCTTATATTTTGGTAAAATCTCAAATTCCAAATCCAAAATTCCAAAACCAGCTCAATAGTTGGTTTTGGGCCAAATTCCTCGTAATACACATGTTTTTTCAAAATAAATTTGGGAAATATGTTTTGAAAACGTATGTTCAAACATATTTTTATCTTCAAATCAAACTTCACTAAAAATAAAATTTTCAAAATAAATTTGAAAATTTATAGCCAAACGACTAGCTAAATGTAAAACCTTTTGGAATAAATCCAAATTTAATTGAGTCTCAAAACGGGTACGAAGAGAAAATCAAAACTTTGTTTGCTTGTGGCTGAAGAGGACAAAAAACTAAAACTACTAACTCCCTCCCGTCCAATAAGTGATTTTTGGCTTCTTTTTGTAGTCCAAACTTCAAAATAAATAAACTACTTATTGCTGCCTGTTTTTTTTCCGTTAGTTGAATTTGCTGCTCTTTGTCAAAAGGATTTAGGAGACTAATATTTCAAAATAAACTATTTGATGTCAGAAAATTAAGTCTTACATTAGTTTTTGTATAATATTTTTACTCTATAACTCTTTTAAGTAGTGAAATTAACTCTTGACCAGTAAAAAGGAAAACAGTATTAACACATCTTTTAAAAGTTGAAGAGTTGTTTTCCATTTTAATAGTTGTAGAATTAATTTAGAAATAAATGCTTTCAAGAAACTGCTTCGGCTTTTTCAAGTTTGAACATTTCTCGCTAAAGGAAGCTCACCAAACTTTTTGGCTTGACCTCTATTTGCTTTTCCTTCACTTGAAAGGTTGATTTCCTCTCTCATGTCAGAAACCCCAACCTCAAGAAATAACTGAGTGGGTGTGGGACTCAGGATGTAAACAACACGAGTTGTGAATTAAAAGTATGTGTATACGTAATTCTATTTTAATTTTACTTATATAACGCATATATATACGTCTAAGGCACAAGACATTTCGCGTATACATATATATACTTCAAAACGTTTCATAAAGGAAACAAGGTCCTAAGCTAAAGTTTTGACCTTTACTCAAACTAAAACAACACGAAGCAGATTTTGATCGGACAAAATCTGTAGCTAAAGAGAAAAATTTATCGCTAATCGTATTTGATGACGGAATAACGACAGACTATTAAGGAATTCTGTTAGCTACGAGCTTTTAGCGATATATTAGCGACGAAATTCGTAGCTATCCATTTTTTTTTGTAGTGGATTCAGGTTTTCTGTAAAGACATCTCTGTAAATGTCTCTCGTTTTATAGTACCAATAGTACTAAAACTCCAGCCTTGATTATATATATGGTAAAGTATGTTCATATTAAATGCTCGCATAATAGAGCGACTAGTGGAGCCGAAGACAGATGGAAAACGAGGCAAGTGGAAATCAAGTCGAGGGCAACAATCTCGGTTGTCCCGAAGGGAATGTTTCTCGTAAAGACAAATAAATGTCTGCCACCAGGTAGCATTTAATGGAGAATATTCTGCAGTATTAAATACGCAGCCCGTTATAGAGAATATGACATTCATAGCCAGCCGTTACACATTATTCAATGGCCCCCATAGTTGTCATTTCAGAGGAGCTTGATTCTAGAACCTTGTTCCCAGGTGCAATTATAAATAGCGAGTTCAATAGCTATTATAGGGGCACAGATTTTCTGATAAAGTTATGCTATATACTATTCAAAAGCTCAATGACATTTTATTTCTTGCTTATTAATATTGCTATCATTGCTTTCAGAAGTTCTACTCCAAGCTATCTATTGTCTTATTTTGATTTTAGTGCTAAGTCTTACATTCTAATTTAATTTATTTATCATTTTAGGATCAAATCAATTTGCTTGTTTATAAACTACGTATAAATTCAACTGTACCATTTTACGGATAATTAGTTTGGCGCCCACCATGGGGCTTAGATAGTTGCATAATTGAGTTGATCCTTGCATATATTACTAACATGTTTGATTCTTTGTTTCTTAGCAAAAAACCATAAAAAGATGGCAAATAACGAAGTCAACATCGCACACAACGTCGAGGCCCAAGAAAATCAGCCTCAATACGAAGACTCGATCAGTGATACCCGCAACGAGGGGGATGAGGCCACGCCAGTCCATGGCAAGTAATATCCATGACATGTTCGGGAGGCAACTCCCGATGATGCTGAACACGGCATGTCGCGGAAATAGAAAATATCTGGAGGGAGCAATAAAAAGCTATCATGGGTCATCTCTCGCGACAGAATCAGGTCATGACGGAGTTGAGGTAGGCGTTGTCGGGTACTTCCAACAACGCTAATGAATGAGGTCTAGTTCCTTCTGGTGCCTCCGCAAACCAAACAACACAAAGGGTTGATAACAATACCCCAAGAGGCGAGGTCGACTTCGACATGGCCGGGGAGAATGACAACGGATACGGTAACAATAATGAGAATGATCCCTTTAAAACCAAACTCATACGGTTTATGAAGGAAATAAACGCCCGAATGGACTAAATCCTGAGCGCACCACCAGTATTAAAAGGATCGGATTCAAAGAAATACACCAGTTGCCGTTCAAACAAAGCGTGACACCAGAGTTGATCCCGAAGCGGTTCAAGATGCTAGACTTGCCAAAATATAATGGGACTTCGGATCCTCAGAGGCACATTACCACCTATACAACGACACTGAAGGGAAACGACTTAGCTCCGTACGAGATTGAGTAAGTCTTATTGAAGAAATTCTTATAGACCCCTACGAAAGGGGCCCAAGACATGGTATTCGCTGTTGCTCGAGCATTAAATAGATTCTTTCGAGATGCTCGCAGATTCTTTTATCAAGGCCAATTCCGGGGCCAAGAAGGTACATGCCTAAAAGACCGACATATTCAGGAATGCACAAAGAGAGTCCGAATTACTGCGGAAGTTCGTGACCAGATTCCAGAAAGAAAAGATATTGCTACTGGTCGTTCCAGACGAATGGGCTGTTGAGACATTTACTAAAGGGCTGAATCCGAGGAGTTCTGGCGCTTCCTGAAAATTGAAAGAAAGTTTGCTCGATTTCCAGGCTACAAAATGGGAAGAAATTCACAATCAGTATGAGTCAAGGATAAGAATTGAGGATGACTAGCTCGATTTCACGGTATCAACCAAGGGTTGGGACCGGAAGAAGAATAAAGAGAAGTTGAAGGATGATTTCGATGTAGCCAACAGTCTTCTAGAGGACGGTTTTTGCCCCACAAAAGGGCCGAAGGACGCGGTCAAGGTTTTCAGTTGGCAGACATGTTTGCCTCCGATAAGAGAGCAGATCGCAGGCTAAATAATAGATCGTTGCAAGACAAAGAGGTATCGGGCCCCCAAGACTCTACCTACCCCTAGATGTTTGAATACAATTTTAATGTTAGCATAGTGGAACTAGTGTCAGCTATGAGGAATGTTAAGGAAGAACAGTTCTCGAGGCGGTGAGATCCGATCCCAATCAGAGGGATCCTAATTTATAGTGAGAGTAATATGGGACCAACGGCCACCAGGCTGGGGACTGCCAACATCTGTGAGGAGAGGTGGAAACATTGCTAAAAATCAGACATCCCAGAGAGTTCTTAAGTTACCGGTCTAAGAACAACTACGGTCGCAACCAGGAACGGAACCTTCGAAAGAAGGAGAAGATCCCCCTCGTTTGACAATCAACATGATTTTCGTGGGAAAGGGGAGGGAGAATGAGATTACCGGTGAACCATAACAAGAGACTCTGGGAAGTCGTTGAGGATGGCATCACCTTCATGGAGGAGGACGCATATGAACTCCTACTAATGCACAACGATGCCTTTTTAATCTCTCTTAATGTTTAAGATTTTAAGATTAAACGTGTTTTGGTTGACCCAGGGAGTTCAGCCAACATTATCCAATGGAGAGTGCTGGAACAAGCCAAGCTAACCATAAGCATTATTCCGGCCACAAAGCTCCTCGCTGGGTTCAATTTATCAAACGTAACAATCCGAGGGGAAATCCTGCTACCCACAAATGCCGAAGGGGTAATGAAGATAACCCTTTTCAAAGTAGTAGACGACGATATGGGTTACAATATCATTCTTGGAAGACGATGGTTACATGAGGATATACCATCAACTTCTAAAATTCCCAACTCCGGAGCGAATTAATCAAATAAGAAGAGTTCAACCGGCAACACGGGAGATGAATGCGATCTCAGCTTCTAGTAGCAAAATGAAGGAGAACGCGTCATAGCAATTACAGGAACCAACACATGCTCCCGTGTCGAATGAAGTCAATGGGGGGAGGAGTCGTCGAAATCCTATCAAGTTCCAATATATTTTGAGGTATCAGAAGAGACAGACGCAACCAAATCCACGGCGAAAGAATTTAAGCAAGTCGCATTGTTTGAGAAATTCTTGGAAAGGAAGTTCCACTCGGGGACATGACTAAACCCCGAGATTAGGTTAAGATTTATTGAACTTCTTAAATTTAACGTTGACTGTTTTGCATGGTCTCATGCGAATATGACATTTATTCCGCCAGAAGTGACTGTGCACAAGTTAAGCTTGGACCTAAACATCTTTCGGTAAGGCAGAAGAAACGCCCTATTGCCGAGGTCAGAAACAAATTCGTCAAAGAAGAGGTAACTCGATTGCTTGATATCGTCTCAATCGGGGAGAGGGGGGATAAATTATCCTGACGTACTAGCTAACTTAGTAGTAGTACCAAAAAAGAATAACAAATTTTTCATGTGCGTAGATTGTAAGGATCTGAATTAGGCATGCCCAAAAGACTCGTTCCCACTGCCATACATTGATCAAATGATTGATTCGACGTTCGAGCACGAGTTGATGAGTTTCCTCAATGCTTATTCTGGGTACAACCAAATCATGATGGACCCGGAGGATCAAGAAAAAAATTCGTTCATAACGAACTTTGGCACATATTGCTATAATGTGATGCCTTTCGGGCTTAAGAACGCCGGAGCCACGTATCGGAAGCTTGTAAACAAAATGTTTGAGAAACAAATAGGTAAAACCATGGAAGTTTACATTATGATATGATGGTTAAGTCTTTGAATGCAGGTGATCATCTTAAACACCTACAAGAAACCTTTGACATCCTAAGGTAGCACACCATGAAGCTTAACCCCGAAAAGTGTGCATTCAGAGTCAGCTCCGGTAAATTCTTAGGATTCTTAGTGTCGCAAAGGGGGATCGAAGTTAATCCCGATAAAATTAAATCCATCGAGGGCATACTTGACCATCTATCAAACTTGAAAGAGGTTCAAAGGTTTACAGGAAGACTAATCGCTTTAAGCAGATTCATTTCCCGATCTTCGGAAAAATATCATCAGTTCTTTCCACTCCTCAAAAAGAAAAATAACTTCGAATGGACTTCGGAATTCCAGCAGGCTCTGAAGGATTTGAAAAGGTATTTATCGATCCCTCCATTTTTATCGAAACTAGAGGAAGGCGAACAATTGCTGATTTACTTAGCGGTCTCGGAGGTAGAGGTAAGTGCCGTTTTTGTCCGTGAAGACGAATTTACGCAATCTCCTATTTATTATGTTATTAAAATTTTAACGGGAGTGGAAACTCGCTACCCACATCTCAAAAATTTGGCCTTAGCTCTCTTAGTCGCCGCTCGAAATCTTAGGCCTTATTTCCAATGTCATCCGGTAGCCGTGATGGCGACCTTTCCCCTGCGGAATATCCTTCACAAACCTGAACTTTCAGGTCAACTGGCCAAATGGGCAGTCGAAGTGAGTGAATTTGACATAGAGTATAAACCTAGAACTGTGATCATCTCACAAGTTTTGCTTGACTTTATGGCCGATTTCAGTCCAGGACTGTTGCCTTTAGCTACCAAAGAAGCGGTGATGGTGTAGAAATCGATATTGGGAGTCTGGACCTTGTTCACAGACGAAGCTTCCAATGTGAAAGGGTCCGAGCTCAATGTAGTATTATTCATGCCTTCGAGAGAAACCCTAAGGTAGGCCATAATGACTATTCCTCTGACTAACAATGAAGTAGAGTATGAGACTTTAATTACAGGACTCGAGCTGGCCCGGGGACTAGACTCCGAGGTCATAGAAATCAAATGTGATTTCCAACTGGTAGTAAATAAGGTATACGGAATCTTCGATGCCAAAGAGGAACACATGCAACAATATATAGTGAAAGTCCATGCTCTGCTTTCATGGTTCAGGGAGTGGTCAATTACCTACGTCCTGAGGGAAGAAAACGCGGAAGCAGATGCACTAGCCAATCCGGGATCGTCCACAGAAATGAAGGGATCAGACTACGGTAAGGTCGTTATAATGACCCGACTGGTCATTTTGAGTATTTGTATTTTTCTTGGTAGTTTGGGGGCACGAGTAGCTCTGTATGATATATTAAGACTTGTGTGCAAAATTTGAGGTCATTCGGACGTGGTTTGATAGGTTTCGGTGCCGTTGGCGAATTTTGGATGTTTAGAAGTTCTTAGGCTTGAATTCGAGGTTGATGTGGTGTTTTGGTGTTGTCTTGAGTTTTCTGGAGGTTCGACTAAGTTCGGGTAGTGATATATGATTTGTTTGAATTATTAGTTGAGGTACGAGGGTCTCAGGTGAGTTTCAGATAGGTTTGGGTTGTGTTGCGCTCGTTTTTCTTATGTTTCGACACGTTTTACAAGCATAAATGATATCATATTGAACAAATAAGCTCCGATTTCTGTTTTGAATAAAGCATAAGATCCGTATCGTAATTAGGGACCCGTAGCAAAAAGAATCGTCAAATGTGGATATCGTATGAGGATTTTTATGGTCATTTTACTAAGGTTGCCAATTTTTTTAGATAAATTAGGAAATTGCCACTGATGGCGTATTTAAAATCTGCACGATTTGCAAATATTAAAACCAACATATGTCCTTCATTATAAGGTCAAATTGAGTGATTCAAAAGCCTAACTGGACTGAAATTTCACAAGAAATCCATTGGAGGCATAAAACGCGAGTTTCGGGATCGGTTGGCATGAGAAACGAGGCAAAATAGCTGACAGAAAATTATATAAAACGAGGGTTTGTTCATTCGGTCATATTTTGAGTTGGGGAGCTCGGATTTGGGCGATTTTGGAGGCGATTTTCACCATATGGATTGGGGTAAGTGTTCTCTACTCGGTTTTTATTATTTTTCATGAATCCATCTTCGTGTTTGGGATTTGATTGATGCTTTCAAAGTGAACTTGAGGGAGTTAGGGTTTGGGTTTTGGAGAGTTTTAAGTGAGGATTTGAGGGACCAAACGGAGTCTGATTTTGATAAATTTTATATGGTTAGACTCGGGAGAGGACGAGGGTTCTGATTCTGCTATTTTGACTAATTTTGAGATGTGGGCCAAGGGTAGGTCGGGTTTTGGTCGATTTCGGCTTTTTGGCATATTTTGTAGTTTTTATTGTGGAATTTGATTCCTTAGCCTACGTTGATAGTAGTATTCTGGTTTTGGTTAGATTCTGAGCTTTTGGAGACCGAGTTTAGAGACGAGGGCTTCCCAGAGTAGGATTTTACGCTGTTGAGGTAAGTAACAGTTTTAACTCTGGCTTTGAGGGTGTAAACCCGGAGAATTTGATATCACGTGATTGTTTGGAGGTGATACCAATGCTAGGTGACGGGCGTGTGGGTGTATACCTCGTGGGATGGAGACTTGGTCCGTCCCGTGAGGCCTCATGGACATCATTCGTGTTTACGTAGTTACTTGTTGTTGAACTTATCTGCCTTCATGTTAGAGATCATGCTTAGGCTTTCTTCATGCTAATATTATTTGAACTCAGTCATAGAAATTATTGTACTTGTTTACCTCAGTCTCTATTAATTGCTGATATGTTGTGATACTTGATGTGGGCTGTGTCCCCTTATTTGTTGATGATGGTGAGGCTAGTGAGGTACATGATTGAGTGAGACTCATGGCCTGGTTGTGAGGATATTAATACCATAGCGCCTGAGCTGTCTGTGTAGAACATGAGCTGTCCGTGCGGGTCCAGGTATTGATACTGTCGCGCCCCCTTTTCTCTTGTGGAGATTGGGTTCAGGACATTTGGGTTGAGGCGACTCTTTCCTTTTGGGAAAGGGGTTTGCATTTTTGGAGAGTCGCCACCTAACGATTTTAACGATGCGTTAGGGAACCTAGGGGTTCATTTACAACTACGTTGCTAACCAGAGATAGGGTAAGGGCTTGAAATTATCCCAAGGGAAAGGTGTTAGGCACCCCTCAAGATCCACAAATGTGGTTCCCGACCAAACGTTCTTTTTGAATTTGTACAGTTTAACAAATAACAAGTAAAGGCTCAAGTAAGAGGGGATTTAAAGCATGTATGTGTTTGAAAATGATTATAGAACGGCGAAATTTGAAAAGAGTTATAATATGATATTTAAAGGAAGGGATATCCTAGGTTTATAACAATATGGATCACATCAATGCAATACTCGGTATGACACTCCTCGAAGAGGGGCTACACGTGGTATTAACGCATCGGTCATCATATCCATAATCTATCCTTTCCTACCCCGTGAAGGTGTTTAAAGCGCGTGTTGGTCATGAGCTCTATTGCGTGCTATTACCCGTACCTTCCTATCAGTCCCGGAGGAGGTTAGGACTACTATCCTAAAAGGGTAGGTACTAGGCAGACCCTCAGGTTTAAAGGGGTAAATTCTAAGGCGACAAGCAAAGAACATGTAGGACTGCAGTTAGTGGGAAACACATATGAGCATATAAGAGGCTCAGATTTACCTCCGCAAATAATACATATAATTAGCACGGCTCAAACACATATAAGGGCAGTATTGTTAATTAAGATCCTAAGACATGGTGTCTAGGTGAATTCAAAGGATAAATAGACATGTAGTTTTGTTATTACTTGAAATCCCTAATCAGTTTGCCTACTGATTGAAAGAATCTGTTAGCATTAAGAAACACACACAAGAGAGAGACAGACTTCCAGTTTTAGAAATTTAATCCCTTAAGGCTTGCCTAGGCGGAGGATAATGTATCAGAATTATTAGAGAAATTGTTGCAGATTGTTACCTAAACATGCTGTTCTAGGTTGTTCAGAACACACACGTATTACCAGTTGTTTTAGAGAGAACAAAGTGAGGTTGTTTATACGTTTTATATGCATCAGTAATTAGACTAAGTGTAGTTGAGAGATTAGGACCCTATAACATGATATCTATTGCACATGTAAGGCATGATGATTTATATGCAAAATTCCTAAAGAACATGTTATCTAAATGCACATCAGTCCAGTATTAATCATAGTTTCAGAAGATGCAAGCGCAAAGTTTACTTAGTGCTATTCTAGAGACAGGATTTCCGAGTGTTTATGAGGCATGGTTATGGCATTATGAGACAGAATTGCATGAAGTACAAATTATTAATATCTGTATCCTAGAATAGGATTTCTAGGTGATATAATAGTAATGTCAAAGATGCTGGGAACAATATGCATGAGACCTCGGGACATGGTATCTAATACATGATTTTGCACACATTGGTCCTAAACATGGGTTCTATTGAGCAAAGATAGGAAATATAAACCTAAGCATGGTTTCTACCTTTTATATCATCCAAGTTATCCCTTTCCCTCTTTCACTATCCATCCCAGAGTTGTTTACAAATTATTACAGGCCAAGGATTATGAATTACATAACTAAAAAAGAAAAGAAGTTATTCTATAGGGAGCCTTCAATTAGGCCCAAATCCTCCAAATCTCATTGCCATATGGTATTTCACATGCTTTCATAATCCGAGTGTGTCAAACTTCCCTAAGGACCTCAAGGGCTCCCGAGCAATGCTCACACCTAGATTTAGTAACCAAGAACTAGACATGTGCAGTGTGGAAGTACCAGCCTAAGTATGTCAGAGTGCAGAGGGAGCTCAGGGGTCCCAAAGCAGTGCTCACACTGAGGGGGCAGAACTTAAGAGTCTAGGAATAAGGTGAAGTGCATGAGATAGGTTGGAAAAGGTTTTGACAAAAACAGTACTGGATTGATTCAGTTAGTAAAGACGTTTTCTGAAAAAGGTTTTGATCAGTAATGAAACAACTTGAATGTAATGTAAACATCTTTGGAAAAGTAGCAAACAACTCGAACATGTCCAGCACATTCAAACATAGATTTCACTCAGGGACAGTGGGAATTGGGGACACATAGAAACATATTAGGATACATATTAGCATTTAGAGAAGTTTTAGAGTGTCACAGACTAGTATTGAGTCTGAACAGTCACAAACACAGTTGGTCACCAAGAATTCATGCCAAGATCTAAACATAATCAGATTCGAGGGAGCACTGGGAGAGAGTGGTACATAATTACACATAGGTTTAGGAATTCAACATGTGTTCAAGATTACATGGAGACTAGGTAATATACATTGCAATTGTAGTACACTAGGGATCACAGAAGACATAAGTAGGATGACATTGAAACACACAAGAGGGAGTACACATGTGGAGGCTAAATGGGAGGGGTACTAAGAACTAAACAATAAAGTATACCAAATTAGTTGCAAGTAGGACAACAAAGCCATAAGTAAAAGAAGATCATAAACAAGATGAATCGTAGTACCCAGAGAAACATATTGTTTTGGAGGCTTTAAATATAAATTGGAAACATACCAGTTGAAGACAACAAATACAGAGTATGAAGTAAGCAAGTAGAATAACTAGTCTTGGCTTCCAGCCGACTAGTAACAACAAGCAATCAAGAGAGGAGCAATAGAATGTGTGCGTGAGTAAAAGAGAGTAGAACAAGGTATATGTTCGTGTCTTAATGATAGAAGACCATGCATATATATAGTTTTGAAGACAAGTAGCAAATAAGGTGGGAATCAAAATTAACCAGTAATTAAGGGACTGAGTATCAATCAGTATAGGTGTCCCTTAATTGAAGGAATCAAATTCAAACGGTGTTATCAGACAACAAATAAGAAAAGGTACCATATGTATCTTAGAGGAATGTTCAAAATAGTGTAAAATCAGCATAAGTAGCCCTTAATTAAAGGGCTTAAGTTCAAACGGTTAGTAGGCAAATAAAAAATAAGGAAAGTTCCCATATGTGACATGCATATAACATATAAGAAAATAATTTCAACCTAGTACAAGCATACAATAGAGGCTAGGTTCACCAGATTCTAATTAAGAGAATAGGAATCAATTAATAACAAATTAATCATGTAACAAGGTAAGAAATAAACTAAGGTCGGATATGCATGAACGAATGGAAATAATATAAGCAAAGGAATAAGCCAGGAACCCTAGTAGTGAAGACATATGAAATTAGGGATTCACATGAATTTATAGGGTAAACAGTAATGTAAGCAAAGAAAAATCAGAGACATAGATGAACAACATAGAGTAAAACATCATAAAGTTCATGAAACACAAACACATATGCAAACATTATCACAGACAAAGTCGGGGACTTAGGGTTTAGGTCTAAAATTAGGAAGTTCAATGCAACAATCCATATAAGATAGAAAAACTTAAATAAATCGTTAAAACACAGTAGAGACCCTAGGATCATACTGAGAAGTCATAAATTTTTTTATTTGAAAGGGGTCATGAAACCCTAGTTTGAAAACGAAGAGCTATTTTAGAGAAAATTAGAGAATCTTTGAGGAATATAGCTCAAAACATACACAGATCTAAAGAATCAGAGAGTTGTAAGAGTTAGGATTTCAAAGAGAACTCAGAAAGATAAGAAAACCTCAAAACATTACTGGTTTAAATCCCAAAAGTCATAGATCTTACTCGAACGACCGGAGGTGTCCTGAGAATGGTGAGCACAGGCCCCGGGGGGAGGGGGTAGGAGAGTGAACCCAGGTATCTTGAAGACCTTAGGGATAGCAACACTGGTCGTAAAGGAACCATAGGAGGCAGGAGGGTTGTGAGGATTCCATAGTCTCCGGTGGAGAGGTAGCCGGAGAAGACGAAGGGCCTCATCGGAGGCGGAGAGGAGATTGGAAGTCTCTAGAGAGTTAGAGAGATAGAGAGATAGAGATAGAGAGAGTAGAGAGATGAGAGNGGGGGGGGGGGGGGGGGGGGGGGGGGGGGTAGTCACCTAGGTTTAATTATGGTAACAATAATCTGGGCCGTTGATTTAAATTGATCAACGACTCAGATTGATCGTGGGGTTGGGCCGGGTAGGAATTTGGTTTGGGCCGGGGTTAATTAGGGCGGATTTAATCAAATGGGTTGGGGTATTGGGTTCAATTTAGGCTATAATTTAAAACTAAACGTGACCAATTATTAAATACCATTAAAATTAGATAAAATTATTAATAAAATAGATAATGATTATATAAAATGAAATTAATGCTAAGTAAAATGAAATTAAGGTAATTAGCTAATATTAAAAATATAAAATTCCAAATTATTGATTTAAATGGTATAAAATGTTTAATTGGACCATAATTATAATTTTTTTGTAATTAGAGCTAAATAATGCCAAATTGGCTAATTTACAAAATAATTAAATCCCGATAGGATTAAAATACTGTATTGATCTGGGAAATATTTGAACATTATTCGTAATACAATTTATGTTAATTATTGACATAAAATACTGAATAAATTGAAAAAATAAAAATAAAAAATGTAAAAATATGGAAAAAATACCAGTTATTATGAAAAGCGATTTTGAAGGCATATATGTAAATTTTAAAATGATTTGAGAAAAAAATGGGTATCAACAAATGCCCCTCTTTACCTTGGAAGGATGAAAGAGTTGTCGAGTAAAAATATGATGGCCAATTTTGACCGAGTGAAATGGTTTAAGAATTTTAGGCCGCACCCTGGTTTCTGAGTAGCCTACATACCCCTGGTTTTACAGGAATCAGGCCGTATGTAGTTCAGGAGTCATCGACGAAGTATACCGATGAAGTTGTACAAGAACGAATGCGAAGTACAGGGTCAAGTGAACAAACGGGTGACGGGGTAGTTTGGGGAGAACTCGAGTGGGACCGCTCCTGCCAAGATGGCTGTTGCTAGCCAGATTACTTGCAAATGAACAGTACAAGCATATATTGTGCGTAATTTAAACATGATGCACGTTCCCGTTGGACCATGAATGCTGTCTTTGGATGGTTAAGGATGACGTCCCTAGACCATGATGTCCTGGGCCATGAATTGCTTGATGCAGGATTCGCAGGCCATGAAATGATGTTCTTGGGCCATGAGGATGGTGCCTCCGAACCATGATGCCTTTGAATAATGATACGCAAAGTAATAAAAAAGGTCCTTAGGCCATGAAATGATGTTCTCGGGCCATGAAGAAGGTGCCTCTGAATGATGACGCCTTTGGATAGGTTGGCGATATTTCAACCCATGAAGATGCAATAATATGATGCTAACAAGACAGAGCTTTGTCTTGCAAATTAAAGGGGCAGAGCTTAGCCTGAAAGGAAAGCGAGGTAGATAGTGCTTGAGGTAGTGGTTGCTTTTGAAAAGTAGATTGGAGGCAGCGTTTAGCCTCGGAAGGCAGAATAGTAGCCTTATGCAAGAAGGAGAATGCAAATGGAGATATCGTTTAGTCTTGGAAGGCAGAAAGGTAGCCTTATGCAAGAATGTGAATGCAGATGGAGGTAGATTAACCTCGGAAGACAGAAAGTTAGCCTTATGCAAGCATGTGAATACAGATGGAGGTAGAGTTTAACCTCGGAAGGCAGAAAGGTAGCCTTATGCAAGAATGTGAATGCAGATGGAGGTAGAGTTTAACCTCGGAAGGCAGAAAGGTAGCCTTATGCAAGAATGTGAATGCAGATGGAGGTAGAGTTTAACCTCGGAAGGCAGAAAGTTAGCCTTATGCGAATGCAGATAGAGACATCGTTTAGTCTCGGAAGGCAGAAAGGTAGCCTTATTCAAGAATGCGAATGCAGATGAAGACATTGTTTAGTCTCGGAAGATAGAATAGTAGCCTTATGAATGCAGATGGAGGTAGCGTTTAACCTCGGAAGGCAGAAAGGTAGCCTTATGCGAATGGAGATGGAAACAACATTTAGTCTCGGAAGGCAGAATAGTAGCCTTATGCAATGCATATGGAGACAACGTTTAGTCTCGGAAGGCAGAATAGTAGCCTTATGCAATATTAAATGAATGACAATAGAAGTTCTTAGCTGGTGATAAATTGCGGTATTGTGACCGTTGTGGGCATTGTGATAATGAAGCATCGTTTGTGCTGATAATAAATGTTGGCATGTGTGATGGGTTTGAGAAGAGTGTCTTTGAACGATATCTATCCTTTGGGCGGGTAGTATGTTTTGGGCTTGTCATGCCCCAAACCTAGGGGCGAGACCGGCACCTGGTGCCTCACCTATCCTTGCGTACCAACTTGCCACTAAGGGATTCTGAACATGTGATGTCATACTTTTGCCATGGTCCACATTGCAAGACAACTGCAAATGTTGACTAAATATCAATATAAAGTTGGGACGATAAGGCCGTCATAATAATTGCAGCGGACAAACCAACCAAATATACACACAAGGCCTACAAGCCCAACATATTGTACTAACTGACAGGATATGTCCACAAGCCTCTGTTGATGGATACACTATGATCAGAACAGCTCCTCGACCTACTCCTAACATACATATATATATATATATATATATATATATATATATATATATATATAAAAGATGTACATAAAGCTCTAGACCCGTCAACTCCGAAGGACATGGAGCTTACCGATAAGGCTGAACTCGGGCAACACCTATTGAGGAGGTCTACCCGTCTGTCTGTCTGAACCTACATGCATGAATGCAGCGTCGCCAGGAAAAAGGGACGTCAATACGAATAATGTACCGAGTATGTAAGGTAGTATACTGAAAGCTGAAACTTAACTGGTAATATAATAACTGCAAGTAGCTGGAAGTCAAAGATAATTTGAAGATATGCTTACCTGCTGATACTGTCTCAACTCTCTCAATATAGTAAGTAAAATAGTTGTCCGGCCCTATAAGGCTCGGTATATATATATAACTGCTCTGCTGTAGTAGGCTCGCTCATTGGCGCTCGACCATACTAGGCTCTGTATCTCGACCAACTGAGCTCGCTCATAGGCGCTTGGCAACAATAGGTTTGGTATATAACTTACCATCTAATAAGAGGTTTCCCAATAGGGGCCTGCCCATCGATTATAGCTTGATGGTAATGAAAATAATGTAATACTGTATATATAGATTCTCTGCTCTCTTGACTGGAAGAAGACAATACTCAATTGAATATGAAGTCTCGATAAGGGAGAATATTGTAACTTATGAGACTAGGAAATGTACATAAAATTCAGGAATATGAATTTTTTTATATACCTCGTTATCAAACTCATGTAATTACGGGATAATGCCAAAATAAAGAAAGGGCTTAGCCTTAACATACCTGTCCCTGAAATTATTTGATCGAAGTGAAGTTTCTGCTTCCGTGAAATATGTTGGAACGAGAAAACGAAACTTTGCTTGAATTTTGTTGGAGTTGGACGAATTTGCTTCAATTTAAGCCTTTGCCTTTGAATTAGAATGTTTCTGCCTCAACACTTCTTTGAACAAATTTCCTTGGAATCAAGACTTTTAATTCTTTAACCTTTCCAATTAAGACCAAAAGCTCCCCAACATTATTTTGGTTTCAAGTCTTAAGAGGAAAATGTTTCTGCTTTTCTCACGTTTGGTAACCAAAACATAATGAAACATTTTTGGCTAACGATAAGAATTTGGATGAGCTTATGTAAGTCTTTTTAAGACTTTAAGTTATTATTAAGTAGCCACCTAGCATTGTGACTACTTAGTCACTTTCTAGGCTTTGTGGCTTCTTGCCACATGTAGGGGGTTTAATTTATTAATTATTTTTTTATCCACTTATTAGTTAACCGGGTAATGTCCTGTTACCCGGTAATTAATCAATTACCCGTATAATTTAAAAATTGTCTCAACTTAATTAAATACTACTCTCTTTTAACATACCTTGTACACCTTACTAGCATGGCCGTGTAGTACCTTGTATGGCACTGGCCCATAAATACCTGGTATTTTAGCTCGGGCTCTATTTTATCCCAAAATGCCAACCTTCGACAAAAAGTTATTTTCTTAAACTTTCTCCCCCTTTCACCTTCATGAATTTACTAATCACTTGTGAAATAATATAATTCTTATAATCCCCAAATAATCTTTTCCTTGGACTGATGCCAATTACCTTATGACAAATTCGACGTAAAATACTGCAGGGTGCAACATCGTCGTAACTTATTACTGCGAAGCGTGACATCACCATAATACTGCGGGGCGTAATAGGGCTTTTGCAAACTTTGTACCTGCATCCAAAGAAAAATCGTGAGTTTCGTAAAGGGGAAGGTTAGTTCGTATCCCCGCTGGCTTTACTTGACTCGTTCGACTTGATCTGATGATAATGTCTGTATAATTGGGGTGGAGTTTGCTAAACAAGCTATTTCAAGAAATAAGTATGCATGATTTTGTAGAAGTATAACATAAGCATATAATCTAAAATAATTTTAGATGAACCGACTATCGTGACACGGTTCGAGACGTTGCAACCTCTCCTGCTACGGAATTTTGAGGGTCCTCCTCAAAATTCTGCCCCAATATGATGGGTGAATACTTCTGGCTGTTGCTCGTGCGGCGATCGGCTGAGCTTGCTTCAGAATTTTGAGGGTCCTCCTCAAAATTCTGCACCGTTTCCAATTATGGGGAAAATCAAAATTTTATTGAATTGTGACCGAACCCATAGGGCTGCCTACATATCCCCTCTTAAACGGGAATCAGCCCAGGCGCAGTTTAATTTACATCATTGATAGAAGCATAAAGGATTACACATAATAACGCTTGACTGCATCTGAATTGATCGGTTTTGGCCAGACTTCTCCGTCCATTTCTGCAAGTATAAGTGCTTCTCTTGTCAGCACTCTGTGAACCATGTACGGGCCCTGCCAGTTGGGAGAGAATTTCCCCTTGGCTTCATCTTGATTGTGGAAAGATTTTCTTTAACACCAGCTGCCCT
Organism: Nicotiana undulata; assembly: GCA_005239495.1. NCBI lineage: Eukaryota > Viridiplantae > Streptophyta > Magnoliopsida > Solanales > Solanaceae > Nicotiana > Nicotiana undulata. Next base: position 58,279 of record ML282406.1, on the reverse strand, counting down.
GGTTTGAATCTTCTTGGATTGACTTTCTTGTTGAAGGCTCTGGTCATTCTGTTCTGATATAATTGATCATGACAGAATGCATTCATTCTCTTTCCGTCTATGAGGGCTAGTTGCTCATAACTGCTTCTTACCCATTCCGCATCGCTGAGCTTGGCTTCCTGTATGATCCTTAAGGATGTGATCTCAACTTTGGCAGGAATAACAACCTCTGTACCGTAAACCAACATATAAGGAGTTACCCCGGTTGATGTGCGAACCATGGTGCGATATCCCAATAAGGCGAATAATAACTTTTCATGCCACTGCTTGTGCCTTTCTATGATCTTCCTTAGTATCTTCTTGATGTTTTTGGCTCCATTCATCTGAGGTCTGTATGCTGTGGAGTTCTTGTGCTTGATCTTGATAGTTACGCACGTAGCTTTCATCAAGTCACTGTTAAGATTAGAACCATTGTCGGTGATGATCGACTCTAAAACTCCGAATCGACAAACAATGCGGTTGCGGATAAAGTCGGCCACAACCTTCTTAGTAACTGCTTTGTGGGAGGCTGCCTCGACCCATTTAGTGAAGTAATATATGGCCACTAGAATGAACCTATGTCCGTTGGAGGCGGCAGGCTCGATAGGTCCAATAACATCCATGCCCCAGGCGGCGAATCGACCATGGTGAACTTGTTGTATTGAGCTCACTTGGAGGTACCTTTATCATATCTCCATGTATCTGACATCGGTGGCATTTTCGGACGTACTGGATGCAGTCTGTTTCCATAGTCATCCAAAAGTAACCAGCTCGGAGTATCTCCTTTGCCAGAACAAAACCGTTCATATGTGGACCGAAGGTCCCATCATTAATTTCCTCTAGTAGCTTTGATGCTTCATTTGCGTCGACACACCTTAATAATCCCAAGTCGAGAGTCCTCCTATACAAGATTCCTCCGATGCGGAAGAAGTTGTTGGATAGTCTCCGAAGTGTGCATTTTTGAGTAGGACTTGTTGTATTGGTAAAAAATATAGCCTCATACGTTTACAAATTTTGGATGACTCAGCCAGCCAGGTGGACCAAATAAAACATCACACGTGGACACGGGATAAAAAGGTACGATCAATACAAGGAATTACTTGCGAAAAGATCATCAATGAAGAAGAGACACGATCATAACGAATCCGGACGTAATAATGGGCAGATTCAAAGATCAGCAATCAATGTCTTGTACGTTATGTAACTCCTAAAATAACAGTTACTATTCACCATTGTAACGCCTCATTAATGTAATAATTAATCATTAAATAGGCTATCATGACAGAAATACAAACGTTGTACTAGGAGAATATCCCTATAAAAAGGATAAAAATGTAACAAACAGGACATCTGAATTCTCAGAGACAAAGCTATTTTATTCTTTGCATATCGCTCTTGAAATTATTACTACTTTATTCTTTATTTTACTAATTCGATTATCAGTACCCCGAGTTTATCCTAAATTAAGCTTTATTCAAAGGATCTTATTCTTTGGTTAAACAAATTGGTTCCGTTACCGGGAATCTGATAATCATCATTTTCGCTACCAATCGATATCCTTAAAATCATGTCGAATTTCAACAACAACAACATCAACAATAATGACGATAACAACTAGCAAAGAAATGAAACCCCAATATCAACTCCTCCCCGAGGAACTCCACGAGTTTCGAGAGAACCATCTCCTGAAAGAGCTGANTGAAACCCCAGTTTCAACTCCTCCTCGAGGAACTCCACGAGCTTCGAGAGAACCATCTCCTGAAAGAGCTGACAATCGTAACAATAATGAACAACCAGTGGAACCAGATCAAATAAAGCAAATGCTTGCTGAATATGTGGGGCAGGATTTGCGAGAATTTGCAAGAGGATTACCACAAGTACCTCCAGAACCACCAACACTGCCTCTGAATAATACAATTATAGTAGAAGATTTGCAAGCGGGGTTAACAAATTCAACTAGGGATGAAACTCTCAACACACTTCCTGAAACACGACCAGGTACGACTAGTAATTCAGAATTACAAAATTTATTATTAACCATGCAGAAGCAAATGAAAGAACAAAACGATCGCATCGAGCAAATCCCTGGTGTTCCGCCTATTATCAAAGGAATCGATGTGGATAGGTATTCTCAACAACCTTGGAAGCCAAGTGCAGCCCCATTACTTATACCCAAGAAGTTTAGAATGCCTGATGTCCCCAAATACGATGGAACAACCGACCCACGTGATCACGTGACTGCTTTCACCACTGGAGTAAAAGGCAATGATTTAACAAAAGAGGAAATAGAATCAGTCCTTGTCAAAAAATTCGGAGAAACACTCACGAAAGGAGACTTAAACTGGTATTCTCTTCTCCCTGAAAAC